>CM051502.1:525662-537549 GCA_028031935.1 Paedocypris micromegethes | reverse complement strand
TAGGTGCCAGTAGCTCTCAACATAGACAAAAAAAAAACAAATATACAACCCTTCCATTTATATTATAATATATTCCATATACGTATATTATATTATATACACACCCCCGCCCCTGTCCTCACAAGTGCCCATTTGAAAAAGGGTGCCAAAATAAAAAATAATGTGGCAATTAAAAAAACAAACAAACAAAAAGACTGTTGGGCCCCACTTTGACCTAAATGCACACACACGCACACACAGACGGAGCAGTGGGCAGCCTTCATCCAGTCAGATCGGGCAGCAGATAGACTGTAATACTAACACAATTATTACTAATATTTTTTGCATTTTCTATTACTAATAATAATAATAATAATACTAATAATTATTAATCAACTGTCTTGATCCAAGGTCAACCTGCCAGTCCTGAATTCAAACCTACAAACATCCAATCACGTTCAACTCTCTATTGTGTCACTTTAAATGCCCGACGTTAAATCTGCAAATGTATATTTGTATAATTATTACTTTATATAGACATTACTATGCTACGTTAGTCTGACGATATCAGCACAACCGCGGCGAAACACTTCTCAGACAATTAAACCCGGTGAAGATGTGAAATTGGTGACAAGGACCATATAAAGAAAATGTGTTTCGTCCGTCAACGCAGAAAAAAAAAACATTCTAGGAACGAATTTGATTTAGAGTGACGTTTTATTCTATACTAGTCAGTAGACTAACGTAGTTCTAACGAGGTTGTAAGTTCGACTCTCAGGGAATACATGAAGTTTATCTGACTGCGACACAAGTCGTTTGGATAAAAACATGCTAATTGCATTAATATTTCTCCTTCTCATTAAAACAATTTTTATTGCAAAATCTACTTTGGAGAATTAAAGCCGGAGACTTTAAGCCTCCTGGTCCCCTGGTGGATAAAGTCATCCCGTCCCACAATGCATTGCTCAGCACAGTGCCCTTGACTTCCCCCCTGCCCAGAGTCTCAGCCAATCAGCCGCCTTCTCCAGGGACCAAACCTCATTAACTGCTTACAGAAAGATATTCTCTGTTTAATTGCTCCTCTTAATAGACCCGAGTAGCATGAAGGAGTGACAGCTGTATACACACACACACACACACGCACACACACACACACACACACGCCACAGGTCCAGCCATCTTTCTGTTCTATTCCCCACAAAAATCAATAATGATCAAAATTCAGAATCTTGTAGGAAAACGCTTGAGAAAATGCAGTATTGAAAATGCAGTTATGAACAAGTTAGGGCTTTTTCAAACGAATTATTGGTAAATTTAATGTTTTTTTTTTATTTATTGTGGAAAAAAAAATCTTACGACAAAAAAGAAAACAAACTCACACACATGAGTGCATTTATAAAAACCACCTATAGGGCCCACTGTATTCTAGAAATCTAGCGTTTGGGCTTCACTTTGACCTAGTTTGACCTTTGACCCAAATACAGACACAATTACGTTGATAATGACACCCCATATTGGTCTTTAATACAAAACAAACGCTTCTCACTCTAGCTTCACCACACTTGCATTTTTATCTTAGTGGGGTCCCACCCTTCCAGGGTCACCACAAGTGACCATAGGGCCCCACTTTAGTCTAAAGATCTATCATTTGGGACTGACCTTGACCCAGACACACACACACGTCTTAAATATTTTCTTGATATATAATATTCCACATATTGTCTTGAATACAAAACAAATGCTCTCTCTACTCTATCATCCCACATTTGCATTTATACAGTATAGTGAGGTCATAGTGGGGTCCCACCCTTCAAGGGTCCCCACAATTGACCGAAGGTTACACAAAAAAGTTACACACACTTTCATTGATAGTGGGGCCCCACCTTTGTTTTTAATACAAATACCCTTCTCACGCTACCTTCCACACACTTGCATTTATATCAAAGTGGGGTCCTACCCTTCCAGGGTCCCCACAAGTGACAATAGTGCTCCACTTTAGTGTAATAACACCCCCCCCACACACACACACACACACACACACACTTCCTTTAATAATGGGGCCTATCAATGTCTTTAATGTAAGTACACTTCTCACTCTATTGTCAACACACTCGCATTTATATCATCGTGGGGTCCCCGAAATTGAACATAGGACCCGACTATACACACACTTCCATTGTTAGTGGGGCCCTACCTTTGACATTAATACAAATACGCTTCTCACTCTACCTTCCCCACACTTGTATTTATGTCATAGTGGGGTTCTACCCTTCAAGGACCCCAAAATTGACCATAGGGCCCCACTTTACACACAGTTCCATTGATAGTCGGGCCCCACATATGTCTTTAAATCAAATACTCTTCTCAATCTACCTTCCCCACACTTGCATTTATAATGGGGTCCCATCCTTCCGGGGTCCCCACAAGGGACCATAGGGCACCACTTTACCTTTACACACACACACACACACACACACACACATACAAAAACTCCCTTGTATCTTGATTCCTTCAACCACACAATGGCTCTCAAACAGGTTTTCAAAGGTCCCCACAAGTGACTATAGGGCCCCACTTTTGTTTAAAGCCAGACTTTGACACCCCCCGCCCCCACCCCCCCACACACACACCCATTACCGATTCCCCAAACTCGAACACACCGGGATCTGACAGCCTGGGTGTTAATCGCATCCCCTCCTGGTGGGCTGGGAGAAGACACGGAGGCGGAGTGTTGGGAAACAGTCGCCTCTCTCATCCCTGCCGCCTCCGGGACAGCAGATTCCAGGAGGCTGTCATCTGGGAAAGCGCTCTGTAATTGCTTTTTGTGCATTCTAGTGAAGTGTCAGGGCCCAGGGCTTGTGCTGGAGACCCCGTCCCGTGAATTAATTCCTCCACAGTCTTTCCAGAGAAGACTCCAGACAAAAGCGGTGTTAAGCGAGGGGGTGGGTGGGGGCACATTGTCTTCATCCACTGATTGTTGTCCTGCAGCCACGGTGATGCTGCGAGGTCAAACCCGAGGAGAGCCGTGACTCTGGAGGCTGAACTCGTGTTAAACACGCTCGGAGAGAGAGCGAGATGGGAAGCTACGTTGAGGGAGGAGAAGTGGAAATATTTCCACTTCTCCTCCCTCCACGTAGCTTCCCAAATCAAATCACTTTTATTGTCACATCACCCCAGCGTGTGAGCTGTGGTGAGTGAAAAACGTAGGTGCAAACTCCAATAGTGCAATGTACAGTACAAAACTAATTACAGACAGTAACAATAAGTAACAATAAGTAGCAGTGCAAAAAGACTTTGTGTGCAAAACAGAGAAAAAAAAAAATTGCCAGCTCAGGGATGTCATGTAAGTCATTTTCCCGAGGGCCACATCCGTTTAACGTCTGTCCTCAAAGGGCCGGATGTAACTTATAAATGTAACTAAATGTAATCAAATGTAATGTCAAATAAATGTAGCTGCTCCTTTATGTTAAATAACTCCATTTTTTTTTATTATCACCTATTCAAGTGCACAGACAATTGCACAGAGGTGTAAAGTACTTGAGTAAACTCTCTAATATTGTAACTCTCTGAAATATTGCAAAGATTTTTTTTTAACACCTTTTTTTTTAATACACTTATTTTTTTTTACCTTTAGGATAAAAGGTAAACAGTAATAAACAGTATTTTTGAATACTTTGTACTTGTACCGAGTATCAAAAATATAAGCAACTTTTTAATTCACGCAGTCCCAATGAATTCATGCAATCAATGAAGTACAAGTACTAACACAAGTACAAATACTATGCTCAGTGTTTCATTGTCTAGAGAATTTCTTCCACTTTTTTTAAGCGTTTGTTGTACTTGTTTTTTTTTTTTAAGAATCAATTGTATTATACATATGCAATTTAATATACATATCGTATATTACATTTTTTTTTTAAATACATACGTAAATCCTTTTAAATGTTGTCAGATTATGAAAACCCACATAAGTCAAATATTGAAGGATCAATCTGTCCAAGTGAAAAAAGAAAAATAACACAAAACTGTGGAAACACTATTGTAGTCAAACGGCATTGTGGGTTTTGTAGTTTTTGGCCTACTAATGCTCTTACTTTATTTTTTGGTATTTATTTCTAGACACTCAAAACTAAAAGGTTCAACTCCATAATCCAAACAGAAACGACAAATAATTGTGTAAACACAACAAATATGACAAGTTGACAAGTAAATATAAACACATAGTTAATATTGAACAGTACAAACGTCTACATTCAATTGTAGATCAGGCATCAAACGAGAAAGTATAAGCTTCAATCTAGAATCTGCCACAGCACTGATTAATTAGAGGAATACATTAAATATAATCATGTAAATTTAGATCAATTAAAGTGGCAAAAGAGATGAACTTTTTTCTTATTTGTTCCAGCGGAGGAAAACACACACTCTTCCTCGACGGAGTGTTTCACAGTTTGCTACAATCTTTAGAAACGTAATCTCTGATCAGCTAATTACAGACGGACACATACAAATAATGAAGCACACGCTACTGTAGCAAACCAGCGGCTTCCAGCCAATCAAACCAGTTACAATAATAAATATATGTGCAAAATAAAAAACGATTAAGCAATTACATGTCATTTGTTTTCAGAACGTTTGTGTAGGTGGGACACTCAAGCAAAAACATACATATGATATGTAGACATATAAACACACACACACGCACGCACACACACACACACACACACACACACACACACACACACACACACACACACACACACACACACACACACAGATATATCAGTATATGCTGACAAACACACATACACACAGATGCACACAGATAGACACGCAAAATACTGTACAGATACGTATACAATATAATAGAAATGTATATTTCAATATAATAAGACACACAAACACACACACACACACACACACACACTGCTTAAGCATATTGTCTTTTTTGATCCGATTTATGCTGTAATATTTTTTCCACTATCTCTTTTGATTAGCTCATGTTAAGGTCATTTTGGCCAATTCCGAGTGCTTAACAAGTAAATATAGACAAATGATAAATAATAATTTGATGAAAAAAAATAACAACCATTAATTAATATAATTAATAACAAATAATTAAAATAAATAGTAATCAACCAGTAAATATAGACAAATAATAAATATCGATTTGAAAAAGAATATCAAAAGAAATAATAAAAAAAATATTGATATCAATAATTTAATAATAACACAAAAATACAGATACATATTCAACAAGTATATATAAATATAATAAGACCCCCAATGATGAATTTAGAGAAATGATGGTGATGAATAATAATAAGAAGAAAACAATCAAATACATAAATATTTATATCAATATTATTTGATGATGATAACAAAGTCAGAAAAAAACTCAATTTCTTGTTGTAGTTTGCAACATGGCCAATAAAGTTTCTGATTCTGGGTTAGGGTTAGGGTTAGGGTTATTTTAGGGTAGGGTTAGGGTTAGGGTAACATTGATATCAATAATGTAATAACACAAAACTACAGATAAATATTCAACAAGTATATAAATATAGCAATAAGCCCACCCAATGATGAATTTAGACCAATGATGTTGAAAAATAACAACAACAAAAAAACACAACAAACAACAAAAAATACACATACACACAATTAATAAACCAATCATCTTCGATCACAAACCAATCGCTGTGTAAGTGGCCACAGATCAGCATCCGTAAGCAGCGCTAATGGAGAGATGAGGAGGGCGAGTAACACACACACACACACACACACACACACACACACACACACACATGAAGAGGTGGTGACCCGCGTCTGAGGGATTGAACACAGCTCCACAAGCTGCTCCACACTCATCTACATACCTCAGCCTCGCACCCGTACGCCGCCTCATTGTTTTAGTGTGAGGGGGCTTTAGGAGGCGCTAGCCATTAGCTATTCCGCCCGCTAATGCTGGCTTTGTTTGTGGGTATTAGCGCGGGGCCTAAACGCCTCGGATCAGCAGACCAGTGTAAAGTCTCTTTCTCTCTCTCCGTGCGGGACCCCGGACCCCTGAACAAGTGTCGTCCCCGGTGGCGGAGAGAAGGAGAGGGAATCCATTCCCACTGCTTTACAAAGCGGAGGAGATTAGCGCTGATGAAGCGGGACAGACTGGAGAGGGGAGAGAAGCGGCCCCCACACACAGACACACACCTCAAACACGCTTTACACACGTAACAACGACTTACTGTGGATGGTTCCGTATTTATACTTACACTCACACCACAGTCTAGTAAAGTGAAGTAAAGTAACGTAAGGTGAAGTGAAGAAATGTAACGTAACGTAAAGACAAAGTGAAGAAAAGTAACATAACGTAAAGACAAAGTAAAGTATAGTAAGGTAAAGTATAGTATAGTATAGTATAGTATAGTAAAGTAAAGTAAAGTAACGTAATGTAAAGACAAAGAAAAGAAAAGAAAAGAAAAGAAAAGAAAAGTAAAATAAAGTAAAGTATAGTATAGTATAGTATAGTATAGAATAGTATAGTATAGTAACGTTACATACTGTAACGTAACGTAAAGTAAAGTAGCGTAACGTAACGTAACGTAACGTAAAATAAAGTTATGTAAGGTATAGTATAGTATAGTATAGTATAGTATAGTATAGTATAGAATAGTAAAGTAAAGTAACATAATGTAAAGTTATGTAAAGTATAGCATAGTATAGTATAGTATAGTAAAGTAAAGTAACGTAATGTAAAGACAAAGAAAAGTATAGTATAGTATAGTATAGTATAGTATTGTATAGTATAGTATAGTATAGTATAGTATAGTATAGTATAGTAAAGTAAAGTAAAGTAACGTAACGTAACGTAAAGTAATGTAACGTGAAGTAAAGTTAAGTTATGTAAAGTATAGCATAGTATAGTAAAATATATTCAAGTAAAGAAGCGTAAAGTTACATAAAGTAACATAACGTAACGTAATATAACGCAACCTAATGTAGCATAAAGTAAAGTTAAGTGAGTGAGTGAGATTGTCAATATGGCGAACTAAATACAGTTCACAAATACTAGTACTAGTCAAATACCACTCGTGTTGATCAGAGATACTTGTGTACTCTTCCTTGTGTGCTTTTACTCAAATAAAAAAGTAAATACTCAAGTACACAAGTACATACTTTTGTATACTATACTATACATTCATGTACAGGCACGCTGATCACTTTTCACATTTCTTTTTTCTTTTCACTTTTTTGGGTCACTATATAGTTTTGGGACACTTTAATCCCATTTCTTACAGTACTTTTGTAATTTCAACATAATTTCACTGCATATTGTACCACGTATACACATGTACGTGACAAATTAAAATGTGAATTTGAACAAGCCAGAATACACACACACACACACACACACACACACACTTGTATTCATATCATAGTGAGGCCCCACGTTAACCCATTTTGACCCTCAAAAAGATCTTCAAAACTGTGGGTCCCTAGTCAAAGACCCCACAAGTACACAACACTTTGAGCTAAAAACTTGCATTCTAGACTCAATTTTGTGCTAAACACAGGAACACACACACAACTTGTATAAGATTAAATTACAACAAAACACAACTGCAACTTTAAATTATAATCAATTATTATTGATTAGAGCAAAATTCATTACGACTACGGAATATTGCGCTTAAACAGATTTCCTCGCTTTCACCATAAGAGGGCAGCATTACGCTGCTGTCAGCCGCCTGTCCAGAGTGCGTCTCCCTCTCTAATCAATACATATCAATAGATCCATGCCACACTTCACCACTTGCAACAAACATATGGGAATAAATTTAGTGGTAAAAATCTATGAGATTGAATTACATAAAATAAAGAAGGAGCAAAAACGTATTTATTCACATACACATATTAAAAATAAATGTAATATTATTAATGAATTAATAATTATATATGTATGAAAATACATATACACATATACTAATTACACACACATATACACAAAATTATACAGTATACTGCATGTGAGAAAAATACCGTAAAATCTCTAATAGAACCGGTATAATTTTCAACTCTTACATCAAGGTCTATTAGAGGTTTTACAGTATATATGTGTGTGTGTGTGTGTGTGTGTGTTTGTGTATGCAGATTAATATCATATATGCAGCACAGCATGCTGCTTGTTTTTTTGCCATTTAATGCACTTCTACACAATACTCTAAATTTATGATTTCATTCTCCTCTCCTAATATAACAGCCCAATAACTGCCAGCAAAAACATTTCACAAGCGTCTTGCCAATAAACAATATTTCTGCCGTCGCATTTACATTTTTCCCACTGAAGGACCGGAGCCGCGGAGCTTATTATAAGCAAATGATCATTTATGGATGGGTTGAAAGAGACTTTTATTGGACACGGTACAGGTCTCAGATGTGTTGCTTCTTTAAACAAAGACATAACTCCAGATAAATCCAGGACTGGAGAATCCTCCATCAGCATCTCCAGTTCCGGAACATTCCGATGATCTCAAGAGAGAACCTCACACCGGACTCTCTGAAAACGGAAAAAAAAGTCACGTGACTTAATCCACAGTTTTCTCCCGTGTTCTCGCAGTCGTATAAGCGTCGACGACACTTTTCCAACCGTGGATGGTTTTATGATTCCGGGCCTTTATTTACACACACTGGACATTTATAGTTGAAAGTTGGTGCCACGGCTCCATCGCTGGCATTTCAGAACACCGACAGATTGAATTCTCCCAGATTTTTCACGATTGGTCTTCGTATATTCTCGTAGAATAGGGGTGGGCAAACGACGGCCCGGGGGCCACATGCGGCCCTTTAAAAAATTTAATCCGGCCCGCCGAACATGTAAAACTTAAATACGGTTAATCTGTTATGAAGATTTATTTTATTTTTTTTATGTAACACATTTTGAAAAGCGGAACCATAAACACAAAATGTACGTAAAAGAATTGTACTATTGTATTTTTAACATGTATTTTCACATAAACACAAAATGCACGTAAAAGAATTGTACTAGTATATATTTTTAACAATTATGTTCACATAAAAAGAATTGTTCTAGTGTATTTTTAACATTTATTTTCACATTAACACAAAATGTACGTAAAATAATTGTACTAGTATATATTTTTAACATTTATTTTCACATTTTATGGAATCAGATGCCAAAAATATCAAACGTAAATTTCTAAGAAACCAACAAAAATCTTCACGTTGTGGCTTGAAAATTATTTTCAGCTTCAGATTTTTTCGTCTGTTTCAGTTTTTTTCATTTGGACTTCTGGCACCAGCTTCACGTGGGGGCGGGCCTTACTCTGATTGGCTGGTGAGAATGTGATTGACAGCTGCTGGACCAGGAAGCCCGGTCCGGCCCCTTTGTCAAATGTTAGAACCCAATGTGGCCCGCGAATCATAAAGTTCACCTCCTGACATCATCATCATCTCTCTGCTCTTCAGGACCCTCTAAGTTTTTAGTGTTTTTATCATTTTTAAGCTTTCTTGTCCAACCTCTGACGCTGTACGAGTAACCTACTCCAGAGAGGAACTTCTTAGCAAAGAATATTTATGTTTCACACATTTCACGTCATTGTTTCATGTAATTTTTTTCCGTTTTACTTACATATTTATGTTAATATATGCAAAATAGAGGGGAAAAGGCGGAGTCAGACCAAGCTCAATTCCGTGTTGCAACCTGGCCAATAAAGTTGATTCTGATTCTGATCCAATTCTGGGTCGGATCGGCGTGTTTTTCGCTCGAGTGGGCCGGCGAGGGATAAAGACGGGGACAAATGCCCCTTCCAAAATAGCCGAGGGCAGCTGGCGCGAGCGTCTTTCAGCGCACCCCCTCCTGGGCCGGGACATGGAGCCTGGTATATTAACTCTGGTTTGGCGCGGCCCCTCCTCAGCTTTGGGTCAACAATTTAAAGGTTAATGTGGACCCCGAGGTTTCACCCAGCCGTCTTCCATTACTGCTCCGCACCAGTATGGGTTACAAAATCGCTCCCACTTGACAGGGAGGAGTGCTTGTGTACCCTCGGTGAGACATGGAAATCATTTACGCCCATTAGCTTCCTGCTCCAACATGCTGTAGAGAGCCAGAACAGCGCTCATAATGTATTAATGTCTACTAATTCATTCGAAATGCCCGTACAAGTCCGTCGCTGAAGCCCACCTGCATCCGGCTGTGTGGCGGCGTTCTGTACAAAGGCGCAGTCTATAAATACACACGCTACGTAAATAATACACAATTCTTAATAATAACTCGTGAAATAAGTTGAAATTGAATTCAAACGTGGGTTTATTTTTCATCCTTTGGATAGGAATCAAACACATGAGCTGAAAAGGAAACCGAAAAAAAAGATGATTAGATGCTGTATGGGCATCAAACCCGTGACCTTCGGTGGTCCAAACAAAAGCTGATTGAGTAACGAGCGAACATTGAAAGGTTGAAAACAAAATAATAATAAAAAAAACCTTTAAATTAATTTCATGCTTTGTATGGGCATCAAACCTATGACCTTCAGTGGTCCAAGCAACAGCTGATTGAGTAACGAGCAAACAGGGAAAGTTTAAAACAAAATAATAAAATAAACCTTTAAATTATATTTGTGTTTTGTATGGGCATCAAACCTATGACCTTCAGTGTTCCGAACAACAGATGATTGAGTAACGAGCGAACAGGGAAAGGTTGAAAACAAAATAATAAAAAAAAAACCTTTAAATTAATTTCATGCTTTGTATGGGCATCGAACCTATGACCTTCAGTGGTCCACGCAACAGCTGAGTGAGCCATGAGCAAATGGTGAATGGTTGAAAATAAAATGAAAACAAAAAGCTTTTCATGCTTTGCATGGGTACCGAACCTATGACCTTCAGGGTTCCAAACCACAGCTGATTGAGTAACGAGCAAACAGGGAACGTTTAAAACTAAATAATAAAATAAACCTCTAAATACATTTTGTGTTTTGTATGGGCATCAAACCCATGACCTTCAGTGTTCCGAACAACAGCTAATTGAGAAACAAGCCAATAGTGAATGGTCAAATAAAAACAAAACGTTTTAAAATGTAATTTCATGCTTTATGTTGGCATCAAACTCATGACCTTTAGTAGTCCAAAAACCAGCTGAGTGAATGACAAGCGAAAAGTAAAACAGGTAATGAAAAAGCATTCGATCAATTGAAATGATTGAAAACAAGCAAGCAAAAAAAAAAGCTTTAGAACAAATTCATGCTGTGCATGGGAATCAAACTCATGACTTTGAGCATTGCATAACTAAGCTGACTGAAATGACAGGAAAACAAAAATGACAGACAAAAAAAGTGCAAATTTCCCTCTGCATAGGGGAATTGAACTTGTGAGCTATTGTGATCTAAATGCAACTGACCGAGCTGGGAAGTGGTGAAAGTGTTGAAAACATGGACACATGGAATGGTTTTGTCCCGCTAGGGGACAGTTGGGTTATGACTCGCTCAAGCTACGACTCCAGGTCACGGGTTCGACACCCATATTCATAAGTGACATATTTTCAGTTCGACTGCTACGTTTCAAGCAGTAACTCCGTCAGGCGGGCTAGGCTAATTGAGACGCATTAGCCCAACAGTTGCGCGTTGCTTTGCCGTGTTTGACAGGACGGCGATTCACCTGTCACGAGGGGTTCAAGTCCCCCACCGCCGGCGGCTTTAATTCGTGCTGTCACTGTGAGCCGACTACCCGGAAAGTTTGTTTGGAGAAGTGGAGCTACATGTCAGTGACATGCTATGTGCGGGTGCTGACTGAGGCGTGATGACAAAGACATTACCCCAAAGCCCCCAGTACCTCAGATGTGGCAGCCCATGTCATTGTGATGGGCTTCAAACCAGCTGTCTCTCTCTCTCTCTCTCTC
>CM051502.1:492799-512716 GCA_028031935.1 Paedocypris micromegethes | reverse complement strand
TTGCTTGATTTGTCTAAACTGTGACTTGAGACTTGACTCGAGACTTGATGGTTGAGACTTGATGACTTGCTTGGACTTGACCATATGTGACTTGTCCCCATCTCTGGCAATTAGCGATTAGCAATGAGCGGTTAGCAATTAGCTTGGATGTCTAAAAACGTACCTTTTCTCTCAATCTAATAAATCAATTTCAATAGACAGTTCAGAAGCTGCAAAGTTGTCGTGATTAACAAAGTATGAAGCCGATGTTTAGAAGAGAAACTAAAAGTTTAGTAAAGCAAGAAGAAAAATATGGTTCGAAAACGTTTCGTGGAAAAAAAAAAGCAAAAGCGAAACCGATTTGTCAGCTTAACGTTCAATGACAGTAAAAACGAAGTCATGTTTGTCTAAACGCAGTTGCTTAAATCAATTTTATTGTCGCATGCCTCTCGTTGGCTAAAAATCATGCTAGCAGCTTTAGCAAACTACAATATCCAACTGCTCTTTCACGCAACGTTTCTCAGAACTACTCCGTCTTCCTGAGATCCTGTGTTTAAAAATCCCAACTGTCAAATCATGCAAAAATTTCAATCCAATCCAATCCAACGAAAGGCATCCAAAGAATTTACAAATCCGATTACATTTTTAAAGCAAAATAATCTTTAAATAACACTATGGATCCATTAGGCTATTCTACCAAACCGATAAAAAACGTGTGGACTGGTCATTATGTCAGCTTGGATTATCTGCAGAATAAAATGTAAAAAAAATATTGCATTAAATACCGTCCGTTATGTGTGTGTGTGGTGAGCGCGGGAAAGAAAAACTTTTAAGAAATGCTCGTCTTCACTTGACCCGTTTGTGACTGTTTAGACCAGAACTGGGCGTGTCCGGGATACTATACGCCCTGAAACAGGAAGCCACACCTGAGTGGGCGTGTTCAGGTGAGACCCCTCCTCCCCTTTTTTTGTCTTCTAAACGCCCATTTCCTCAACACGAGTGCGTTCCCGTGAACCCTGAAGAACCGCACGTCCTTCTTCCACGAGCATGTGTTTTAAATAGAGATAGTTGTTTTAGGTTTTTCAATACTGCTGTCAAACCGTTTGGTTGCCTTTTAAAGCGTAATTGTGGAACTGAAATGTCGAAAGCAAAACATCAGCGCGGTTCGGGTTTCTAATGTTTCTAATTTGTTCAAGTATGTGGAGTGAATGACAAAAGTTGAACTGGAGCCGGCCAAGAAAAACACATCAGACACTGGTCGGCGGTGGGCCTGACGTTCTCTCCCAGGCTTAATCAATGCATCCTTTGTTTCTCGCCAAAGGAAAGAAAACTATTGTTGGATACGTATCGTTGTTTTTATTTTTTTCGGCGTCGTTTTTCGACTTTTCAAGCATTCCCGTGAGGAACGTACAAAAAATCTGGATTCGGATTAGCCGCAAAAATATCAAACGTACATTTCTAATAAACGAACAAAAAAGCTTCACATTTGTGTTTGGTTAGTTGTTTTTCACTTGCAATCTTCACAATTTCGTTTGAAACTTTTTTTTTCCGCTTCTGATTTTTCATTTGTTTTTTTGTTGGGATTTCTCGTGTGATCTCTGCCAATCACATACTGACCAGCCAATCAGAGTAAGGACCGCCCCCACGTGAAACTTTGGCCAGAAATCCGACACAAAAAAAACAAAAATCCGAAGCAAAAAACGAAAATGTGAAGATAGCACGCAGAAAAGCAAGCAAACAAACAAACGAAAAACAAAAAACCCAAACGTAAATGTGAAGCATTTTCGTTCGTTTATTAAGAAATTTACGCTTGATATTTTTGGCACTAATCCGAATCCACACAAAAACACACCTCGTGCTTCTCCACGAGCCCGGACCACCGGAGCTTCTGGCAAAGCCGTGCGTGTGAAACACAAACCTTCAGGTCGCACACCAACATGCGAGATGGTCTGATTTTTGTGACACACACGAGAAGTGAAACCCAACTCCAGGATCCTGGAGTTCCACAGGGCTTCCTGCGTCTAATCAGAGGAGTAGGTGAAGGATGGCTCCACCTGATTTATTCCTGTGTTAACGCGTGTGTGTATCTGCGCTGCCCACTGCTCAGAACCACGGCTGGACTTTCTCACCTCGCCGCTCCCAAGACAAACACAGCGCAATGTGGAAAAAAGATCCCGTCTTTCCCAAGAGCGTTCCAGAGAGCTTCTCCAGATGTTTATAAACCATAACTTTGAAATATGGCGGGGAAATGCTCACGGGCTGTCGTGTTGCGTTAGCGCCGAGTGGACGACGAAGAGCTCCGATTGTTTCCAGATGAGGACCCCCCCCCCTTCGCCATTTCTCACGTCGGAACATGAAGAGTGTCCAAACTTCATAAATGTAAAATATCTGCGAGGCTCTCCGTTCGCAGAATAGCCCCCCTAGCACGGGGAGGGGTAAAAAAAGGAAGGATTAAGAACAACACGGAGTGGAAGTGAGCTTGGCCTCGGGGTTGGAAGAGTTACTGCCCTCTAGTTTATTATAAAATCAGCTCCCAGTGTTTTCCTTTCCGACCGGTTTCCACATGCCGTGAATCGGCGATGGACGGGATCCAACATTAATCATCATTGCGATGAAAATAAATCGCGTAAAACACACTTGCATTGGCACAGTGTTGCAGTGTTTCTACCAGTCGTGAAGCTACTAGAATAGAATAGAATGCCTATATTGTCTCTGTATCAGAGTTAGAATGGAATAGAATAAAATAGAATGTTTTTATTGTCATTGTATCACAGAGTTAGAATAAGATAGATTAGAATAGAATGCCTTTATTGTCATTGTAACACAGAGTTACAATGAATCATTGCTACTCCGTTTGGTGCAAAAAGAAAAATGTGATGACAAGAGTAAATGAATAAAAATACAATATAACTATTATATCTAATTATTATATCTAAAAATATTAATAGAAATGTTAATTCATATTTCAAAAATAGTATATATATTATTTAATAGTTATATATAATATTATACGTACATTACAATATTATATGATATAACTGATAAGCAATGTTAAAAAAGCTAACACAAGAATATATAACACAAGCTATAACACAAAAAAATGCATTTTAGCAAAATGTACACATACAAGTAACAGAGTGTGCAAATAAACAGTAAAATAACGTAGTGCACAGGTTTGATAAAGTGCCTAAACATAATTTAATTTAAATATAAAAAAATAAATAAAAAAAAACACGGCACATTTACTGATCCTCTATCATCTGATCCACCATCATTCATGAAGTTTCATATGGTGATAGATAGATGGACGGACGGACGGACAGCTAGATGGATAGATAGATAGATAGATAGATAGATAGATAGATAGATAGATAGATAGATAGATAGATAGATAGATAGATAGACAGACAGACAGAAAGATACATAGATAGGAATGGGGACAAAATGTCTATTTATAGATTTTGGACCAAACAATAAAATTGAATTTATATATATATATATAGATATAGATATACAGATAGATAGATAGATAGATAGATAGATAGATAGATAGATAGATAGATAGATAGATAGATAGATAGATAGATAGAGTAGAAAGATATATTTAGGAGTTACTGTAGCCTAACTGTAGCAAAGCTTAGCATGTTGCAGGTTAACGATTAGCTTAGCAACATTTTCCAAGTGGCTAACTCAACACTTCCTCCCATTCGCACTCAATGCACAACAAGCCACCTAACGAGTCGAACCCGGCCCGTGTCGAGGGTGGGAAACTCGGAATAAAGGTGAAAGGCTGGTACAGTGAAGCCGGCGGCTGTTTGTGCAGCGTGATTAGATTGAGTCCAATAGCCGCGTCGAGGCGTCAGAATGATGGAGAAACACAGTTGACCTGCAGGTCTGGAAGCCATTAGACAGCACAGACAAACAGACAGCAATTGCATCTCTAATGGCCGTGGGTGTTTTCCATCATATTTCGCCCGCTTTTTCATTACATCTGAGGCCGGCGATTGGAGCGGAGGTTACCTGCGAGTCCGCTTAATATCTGTCCGCAAATAATCGCCATTGTTTTCCGTTAGCGCTTCCTCGTCCACCGCCTCACATCCGTCTTAACATAAACACATTTATCCGCCGGATCCCATCAGCAACACACGGCGGCTTATTGGGGTTACGGAGACGGCGCCATGGCGGTAATCATTCCCACACCTGCACAGTCATGGAGCATCCCTATCATCGCAGATCTCCCGCCAAAAGAGTCCGGATCACAGGCGCGGCATTACAGCGACACCTCGACATCCCCAGAGCATCTAAATCACGCCTCCATTACACAAATATCCACCGCCGCGTGCTAACTCCAGACGTGCTAGGCTAACGAGGTCAACGCTAGGGTGAGCAAGTGTCCTGGGTTTTATAAATGCACGAAAATGTCCAGTTTTCACGCTTCTTCAAAGAGCCAATACACGTTCGCCAACCGCGCTTTAAATTATTTGAGAATGGGATCACGCGTCCCATTTTGAAGCAGTACGCTGTAAAAACGAATACCCAGATTAAACTTATAAAAAGGGAGGCAAGTGGCTGCATGGGCATTTTTAAGTTGAAATAACTTCCAGCCTTTTTCAAGTATTATAAACGGTATTATAAAAAAATACTGGTATAATAAACGGTATTATAAAAAAATTATAAAAGTATTATACATTTTGTTTTATAAATTTTATGTAAAACAAAAGCAACAAAATCAAGTTGAGCTAACTAATGGTTCTAAAATTACTCCGATAAATCGATTTTTATTAAGTTGAGGTAACATATTTATATGTTGCTATATGTAAACTGTACTAACTTTAAAAAGGTTCTTGGTAAAAATAAAAACACATTTTCATATATTTTCTCACCAAGAGATTCCACTCAAATAGATAATAATTTATATTAAGACATTAAACAGCCAGAAAACAACAGCCTCACATGGTCAGAGATGTACAGTAAACAGAGTGGAATCCACCTCAACCTCATTCAGAAGAGCAATAAACACATTGATGGTAAGACGGTTATTTACATTATTTAAACATATATTGTCATCTTTTAACATGCATCGCTTCAATGTATCCTTTTTATAACGTAACAGGTAATTTTTTTATTGAATTTTTAGTTTCTAATCATTTTTTAAAGCAGCATCTCTTGCAAAGCATCTGAAGACGTCACCTTATAGTGGAGAGCAAATGCATTTTTGAAGAGATGAGTTTTGAGCTGAGATTTGAAAGTAGTCAGGCTAAGCCCCGCCCTCCACACAAAGTTACAAAGACCAATCAAACTAACGATGACATTTCGTCATTTACTATACCATCTCTGAAATGTGCTGTACTGTCTAATTTTGTTTTTGTTTTGACTGTTTAACTTGAGCATTGTCTTTTGGTGCTGTGTTTCTGTACAGTGTCCTTGTGTACTGAAAGGCACCTATACATAAAATGTATTATTATTATTATTAGAGAGAGAGAGTTAAAAATTAAAATAGCTGATGCTTCTCCGGGTCAGACACATAAATATTAATTAATTACCTGAAAAGTTATAGCTAATATGTTAATAAACAACACAATGCCCCTGTAACAAAAATAAGCTAATAAATTGAAACATTCTATATTATTAAATTATCTGTCGTATAAAAACGTCCCACAAATATTGCTCACTAATAGATAGATATTACGGTTGTTATTGTTGTATATAGTGTTGAAGCTGGATTTTATGACAGAAGAGCTGAAATTTAGAACACTATTTCATTTTATTAATAAATCCATGTATTCAGTCATTTATTTATTTATTAGAAAGGAGTATTAGGACTATTATTTTGGACTATTATTAATTAGTATTAATTAGGACTATTATTTTGTTACAGATATAAGTTTTTACAGTTCAATTTTTTCGTTACAGAAGTACCTCCGAGAAGCCTGTCTGAATTTGTCTGTACTCCTCGTTTTTGAAAATCAAAATACGATCGCCCTAGTCAAGCTAGTTATTGGGGTTACGGAGACGGGTTAATCATTCCCACACCTGCACAGTCATGGAGCATCCCCATTATCCCAGATCTCCCGCCAAAAGAGTCTGTGTCACAGGCGAGGCATTACAGCGACACCTCGACATCCCCAGAGCATCTAAATCACGCCTCCATTACACCCTACGTACATAAATTACCCGCGCAAAGTTTCCTCTCCCCTGACACGAGTTCCTTGGTCCTTGAGATTAAGCACTCATCTTCGTATCGACGTGTTTGTGCGGCTGTAGGTGTTTCGATTTAAGCCCGATCGATTCCTTTAAGTATCTAATATAAGGAAGGCAGGCCGTAAACACGTCAAATTAGCAGTAATGAATAGCGCCGCGCGAGTAGCCGCGGCTGTTGAGGCGCGTACGGGGGACGGTACATTAGGAAGAGTTATACCAGCCCTGCTCGCGGCTCACGGGGTTAAACGCAGCCGCGCCAAGTGGATGGGGCCGTGCGCTGGTCACACACCGTTTCATTGGCTGGGGTACAACAGCAACAACCAGGAATTAATGGGAATCTGTGGCTGGTTTTAGTGGGCAGCGGGGCCTGTAAACACGAGGCTTCACGAGCTCCGAGACGCGGCAGGAGAGTCGGATAAACTCACGCTAGAGCGGAGATGGATCTTTCGCAATCGGAAACACAAGAAATGGTGGACAAAGGCGGAGAAATTTAGTTCATGACGATTCAAGTGATATTTCGCATTAAACGCAGTGTATAAGATCTTTACTTGAATGATTTTTCCATAATACATATGTTTAGAATAGGGCTGTGAAATGATTCGTTTTTGTAACTAGTTAATCAAATTAATTAATCGCGATTAAATGACTGAAGTTTGTAATATTGGATATTGAGGTTTAATATGTAAATTATTGTAAACTCTGCACTAAATAAACACTCGCTTAAATTCTGTAAAGTGTTATTTATTTCGCATTAAACAAGTGATATTTCGCATTAAACACAGTGTGTAACACCTTTACTTGAATGATTTTTCCATAGTGCTTGATCCATCATTGATATTTTTAGATATGTAAATTAATGTAAACTCTGCACTAAATAAACACTCGCTTAAATACTGTAAACACGAGTAAACGGACAAAAAGGGCGGACAAATTTAATTCATGCCGATTCAAGTGGTATTTCGCATTAAACACAGTGTATAAGATCTTTACTTGAGTGATTTTCCCATAATACATGTGTTTAGAATAGGGCTGTCAAATGATTAATTTTTTAACTAGTTAATCGCACTTCCCTGACCAAATTAATCACGATTAACCGGGTTTAAACGAAGTTTGTAATATTGGATATTGAGGTGTAATATGTAAATTATTCTAAACTCAGCACTAAATAAACACTCGCTTAAATACTGTAAACACAAGCAGACGGACAAAAATGGCAGACAAATTTAATTAATGATAATTGAAGTGATATTTTGCGTCAAATCAAATACAATGTATAAAATCGCTACTTGAATTATTTTGAATCGTTAATCTGGGTGTTTTATGGTTATCGGAATTATCTGTAAAATTATAAGTTACACTTTCGAGTGCCATAAAAAAATATAATATATATTAAAAAAATATCAGCCAAAACGAAGCATAAATGTGCAGTTGAATTAATTGTTAATTTACAAAAATTGTATTGTTGGTTTTTTTCCATGTGTGTACAATTTATTTGTTATTTAGACAGATTGGAGTTATTTAAAATAAGTACTGAACAGTTATTCCTGTTGTGTTTCATTGACAGTTTTAGTAATTACTGATGCATTGACTTGGAATGCAACTCAAGAAGAAGAAGAAGAAAACCTTTATTTGTCCCAACAATGAGAAATATATATTTTGCAGTAGCCACAAGGATAAACAATAAATAGAGATGAAGAATATGAATGAATAGGGAAAAAAAATGGCACATTGTTGATATAGAAAAATAAATAAATAAATGAATATATATATATATATATACAATATACAATATATACAATGTATAGGAGTAGCTTGTAGCTTAAAATGTAGCAAACTACTTTTACCGTGTTGTTGTATCTTAGCTTTGCTACATTTCTTTCACAATCGCAAACACAACCAAACGGGAAGCCAAGACGGACAAACTATGAAGTCCGAAGAATAAAAAAGTTTCAGGACAGAGGGAGGGAGGAAAAAAAAAAAGAGGTGAAGAGGAAGGGAAAACAAACTAGCGCGTTTATTTTCCCGCCGTGTATTTAGAAAGCAGGCGGAAGGCTTCCCGTATTAATAAAACATAATTCCGTTTTGTGTGTTGTTGTAGGAAAAGCTGGGGGATGTTTTGTCTGCGCCTCGATAAAGCAAAACGCAATTTATTGCATTCTCGAGCTATTTACGTTTGCAATTCAGCATTTAAACACAGAATTGTCTCATTAAATGGCAAATCTTGCGTTTTCTCTTACTGATACGCAACATTAATCACCAATTAGCTTTTCTCGCCGCTGCGGCGTTTGGTCATTATGTTGTAATGGCACTTAATGATGCTTGCGCCACGTAATTAACAGGAAAAAAGACGCAACATGTTGGAACTCGCCGCCGCGCATCTATCACCGCGTCCGCCTCAATGGAGAATCCTGTCAGGCCGTGACGCGACGCTTCCGACCCCATTAGCCGCGAATCAAGGCCTGTCTGGAAAATCATCGCCGCTAAACTCTTCACTCAACTCGAGAGCCGTCGCCAATATCCGCCGCCGCGTGCTAAGCTAACGAGGTCAACAGTCTTTTTCAGAGGTGTGATGTACTTGAGTAAATGTACTTTGTTACTTTACTTAAGTATGTTTTGGGCTACTTCGTACTTGTACTGAGTATCAAAAATATACGCAACTTTCCTCTCTACTCCACTGCATTTCTGATTGAGTAGTTGTACTTATCACTCCACTACATTCCAATTGACTCGTTACATTTTGATTGTGCGCGACAAACCACAATCGATTTTTACCGCAGTTCATTTCTTGGGTGAACAATGTGATTTTGCCATCTGCAGTCTGCTGAAGATACTGGAAGCTCATTGTGAATTAGAAACCACATGAACTCGAGTTATATTTATTTATTTTGCACATTTGAGTTAGATTGAGACTGACTTTTTGTTCTTTCTTTAATTCGTTTTTCCATTTTTGAAACATGGAGGTGGTAAATTTTGTTTCTGTATTAGAAAATAAAGTCTCATTAATAGAGCTTTCTCACATATCTTTGGTTAAATTTTTTTGCCTTAATTTAGTATGAGTAAAATACTTAAGTTCTTTTGAAATTTGATACTTTGCTCCTTTGACTCAAGTCTTTTTCACAGTGGTGACTTTTTACTTCCATTGGAGTAACTTATACAGCACGTCTCCGTACTTTTACTCAAGTATGGCTGTCTGGTACTTTTTACACCTCTGCCAAGAACACATCGGCGCCTCCGTCCATTTATCTCGCGTTCTGACGAATAATTACCACGGCGGCTAAACGCGGCGATACCTGCGCTAATGGCCACGCGCTCATAATTCAGCCGTCTCACTTTGCCGTCAATTTACGGAATCACAGCCAATTGGCACGCCGTGATAGCTAAGCGGCTAAACGCAGCCTCCGTCATCCATTAGGTCCGCGCAACCCGCTCATTAGTCCTACTCGCTGAAAATTACACGCCGCAATTAGAGTAAACATCACACACAACGTCTCGGCCGCGCCGCGTTCCGCTTCACACGGTGGGTGTTGGGAATAAGGCGAGACCTCCATCCCACAGAGCATGCTGGGTAATACAGGGTCGAGGGGCGTGTCCCTCTCGGGGTCGCTTTATTAAAAAAAGGAATGGAGGGGGCGTATTTTTCTGATTGTTTTCTTGCGATTATGATATGCTAATGCTAAGAAACATTTTTGAATGCTTTAAAATGGAATGATGTCATGTGGGATTCGAACCTGTGACCATCGGTGTTGCTCTGGTTCTGATTGGGCCAGAGGAAACGCTTTTTTAGCATTTAAGATCGGGCTTTGTGGATGATTTAGCATTTTAGCATCTTAGCTCGCTAGATAGCTATTTAGATTCCCATTTAGGAGGCGTATACTGCAGGGGGGCGGGGTGATTTGGGTGGGCGTGGTGACAACAACCTAATGTTATTAATTCAGCTGATCTCAATGTAAAATATGTTTTGAGGAAAGTATGAACATCAAAACATGAAAATAAACTCAACTTCTATTTTATTGGTTGGCTAAAAAATGTGTCATTTTTTCCAGTAAAAACTATCCAAACATGGAAACAGCACATACATAAAATAGCTACAAGCATTAGCTAGTAAAATTTTTAATACAGCCTATTTGTAATTTAACAAAAAAAATAGAAAGTTGCAATTTACTATTATCTTTACACATGGGCGTTATATGGTATACACAGTATATATGAATGTTTCATGTAATAACTTAATTATTGTGTGTCTGTCTGACTTTCAAATCATAATACTGTATAACACTAGTTTAACTAGTATTACAATTTTACAAATTACAATTTGTGACACAGTGTGTGAAAACCAGAACTAATGAGATAAAGTTTGATTTTAGCCATTTATTTCACTGTGATTTCGGTTGTTGACATGGTTTTACTCAATCAATATTAAATACATATACTTATTACCTAGAAGAAAACGGTAAATTAAAAAACAACGACTGCAGCTAGATTTTACTGAACATTTTTGACTTTTTGTGTACTCATTTATTTTATCAATAAAATAGTTGAATACAAATGTTTCAGCACAGTTTGGGCCTACAGACATATACGTATTGCTAATTGTGCTTTTTGTGAAAGAAAATTCCGCTTGATACGAGAGAGAAGTGGAGGGTGTCTGCATGTGATGCATCAAGTCTCTGAAGATCTGATGTGCAGGACGTAAAGTGAAATCTGATTTACGATCGTGCCCTTTTCAGCGAGCCAGCGCTAATATCGGTAAATCTCCGGCCGGTCTGAAAGCCGCAGTGTCAAAACATCCCGACCGATTTTTGCAAAACGGTCTTAACAGAGTCGGCCATTATCTGCCAACATCCAGAAGAATACGACTTTCCACCGCATCCGTACCTGAAACCAATGACCGCTCTGGAAGAAGAGACGAGATGCCGATGCTGTGCTAATATTCAAAAATATTAAGTAACAAAATAGAAAATAAAGAATAGCTACATTTTTTATGTAGAATTTTGGCTGATTTATAGTTTACTTGAGTAATTTTTCCGCCTACTTTTTACTTCTAGTTCTTGGATTTTTATGCAGACATCTGTACTTTCCACTCCAAACATTTTAGAAATTGCCGCGTCACTCTCATTTCGGTTTTATTTTGGTGAATATTTGAATGTTCTGAGCTTAAATTATGTTATTTTGTTACGTCACTCCAATAAAAGTCATTGACCTTTATACGACAACATTTTAATATAACAGTTTAGTCCTATGTGTTGGGGATATATGGTTTTACATTAATATAGTCCCAGCGTTAATTTTGAATAATTAATTAGAATAATTAATTAATAATTAAATAGTTAATTTTTTATTTAGTTTCAATCATAGTCAGTTGACTAAAACTCAGCTTTGTTTTAGTCCCAATTTAGTCATCTTAGTTTTTATCGTTTTAGTCTATCTCTAGTCGACTAAATACCACAACATTTTAGTCGACTAAATTACGGTTTAGATTTAGTCAACAACAATATAAGTGCTATATATTCTAAATGTTTACTCAAGTTGCTATCTCTAACAAATCTGAATACGTAGTTAACTTTGAACATATAAAATATATACAAAGATCTTACTTATCTGGAAATCTTGAACCTATTTTTATGTGAAAAATAGCAGTTTCATTTGCTGATGGCGCTTCAGGTGTGTTGTATTTTTGCCCATGATTGTTGCTTCACACGTGGTGTACAGATTTTTATTAAGGTCGTAAATGTAATGTAAAATCGTTGAATCCATAAATCTGACTGATTTTTCCTGCCGGGAGAAGACGTTTTTGAAGAAGCTCAGTATCTGAAGCTGATAGACTCCATGTCCTGATTAACTCTTTGCGTTCCCGCCTTTCTCCACAAGCTCGGATTATAATTGGACGTCGTCACAAAATTATCTTTTTCTCTTCGTTGTCAAATGTCAATAAACATAGCTCTTTCGTTTCTTAGCTGGAATTTTTATACAGCTCTTGTTTCGTTTTTGCCAGGGAAAAAGTGTCCTGTGTTCATCCTGAGAAAAAGTGTTCATTTATACAGCGCTTTTCTTAGTCCGAGACCAACGCAAAGACGCTATGTGAAAAAGTCTTTGGGAAAATAGGGAAAATACAGTCAGTTAAAAAAGGAAAACTACGTCCATGTCATTGACGATGACGAAAATATTCCAGGCGGTATTCCGATGGCGGCGTAAGTGAACCACAAGCAAATTCCTGATTCGCCGGTGGCCCTCACTCGCCAGTTTGCCAGGCGCGGCAGAGCGGATCAGACTGGGAGATCTTCCCACAGTGTGGCGCCTGGAGAAGCCCCTGGGCTGAAACTCAGTCCCACCTTCTCTCCACATCCCACTATCCCCATGGCTCGGCCCGCAGTGTTTGTGTCTGGTGTGATGACAGACTGGCTTCCCCCAGGAGAGAGAGACGCTCGGGGACCACTCGGCACTTCCTTCCACCTTCCGGCGCCTTCCGCGTGGGTTGGAACAACCTCCTCTGATCTCCAGCATCTCTGTGGACCGTCAGGACTCACTCGTTCACTGCTTCCTCTGTGCGTGTCCTTTCTCTGGTGGCTTTTTATCCATTCAAATTTCCTCCCCTCTCCGTCTTTGTGTCGCTCTTTTCTCGTTTCCTCCATTCTCCCCGAGCTCCCCGGTGGGACCTTCTCAAAGATGCCTTTCAGCTCTCCTTTCCCCGTCTGTCCCGCCATTCACGATCTGCTTTATTCATTTATTTATTTGGTTGGGCTCAGGTAGCTCCTGCACGCTTTATCTTAAGGTGTTATCTGAAAGACGATTGAGCAAAAAAATGAAAAAAAAAAAAAACGCTGGAGTGAAGAATCCACGGCTTGAATAATAATCGAATAGCCCGGATGCTTTGTGAATTCGATCCGAGCACTTTTTTTTGTTGTTGTTTTTATTGCACTTTTTTTTTTTTTTTTTTTGGCCAGCGTTAGAACTTATTACCGTTCTCTTGGAATAATAATTAAAAAAACACACCTTGCCGAAAAAAATGAGGAAAAAAAATAACGCATTGTAGAAAATAACGCTGTAAAAAAGCACCGTGCAGAAGAATATAGTTTCTCGACGTACGTATTCCCGCGTTAGAACTTTGTTTTGGAATAATGGACAAAAGACAAGAAATTTCCTTTGTCTTGGAAGGATAATAAAAAAAATCATCTTGCCGAATAAATAGTAAAAAAAGTGCTTTGTAGAAAAGAAAAGCGCTATAAAAACAACTTAAAAATAAAATAAAAGACAGATCAGCCTATAGTCTCATACGTGTTCCCGCCTTATAACTTGTTTCATTTGTCATAGAACAATAATAAAAATAAAATAACTTGCAGAAAATAAACTGTAAAATAAAAAACATCTTACAGAAAAAATTGGCTATGAAAAACGCCTTTGAGGAAAAAAATATGCTGTATAAAACGACTGACAAATCAGCCATTAGCCAAATTACGTTTTCTCACAGTACGTTTTCAGTAAAGAATAAATGATAAATAACTTGTTTCCTTTGTCGTGGAGTAATAATTGAAAAATAACCTCCTTGCAGAAAAAATCCGAAAAAAAAAAAACACTATATAAAACAACTTAAAGGAAAAAAAAACGCTACAATAAATGCCTTACAGAATAAAAGACTGACAGATCAGCCATTAGAAAAATACGAATTCCCGCATGTGTCAGAATCATAAGCACCGAATAAAATAATCAGCGCCTCATTAATGCTGGAGGAGGTGGATTGGCTTTATAGAGTTTCTGTCATGAGTGTCAGCATCACACACACACACCTCCGTTCAAATTGTCATCTATCACTCAGTCCTGCACATTAGCTTCCAGAAGGTTCTTCCTCTGGGATTTGTGAAGGAGAGAGCGAGAGAGAGAGGGGATGGGAAGAGTGACAGAAATAGAAAAGGAGTAAAAAGGACAGAGAGAAGGAGAGATGAGTAATCCTTCACTTCTGATGTTAAACGTTCAAAGCGGGCTTTGTTTGCTAAGTGCCTGTCGGTGGGGTGTGGACGGCAGATTGGGGGTGAAGTCTCTCGATAATCCATTAGCTAATGGCCGCCTAAAAACTCCAGCGTCTCTCCTGCGTGGAACAGCAGGCTGGAGGTGGACCTCACCAGGCCTTCATCAGTTTAGTCCCGACCTGTGGCTTCCCAGACGTCTGCCAGTGTGGGATTATTTCATCTCTCCCTTTAATTCGATTGCGTCACGGACAGGAACTAAACACATGTGACTTTTATTGTGAAAATTGCTTTCTTTCGGAAGGTTTCCTCTTCGCTCGGATTCTTCCTGATCATTTGTGTGCTGAGGTGTAACGTACTTGAGTAGACTTTAGGCAATTTTGTAAATATTTTTTTACTTATTAGTGTTTTTGGCTACTTTGTACTTGTACTGAGCATCAAAAATATAAGCGACTTTTAAATTCAAGCAGTTCCAATAAATTCAATATAGTGCAAATACTAATACAAGTAAAAATGCTATTTTAAGTGTTTGAATGTCTAATGAAATTTTATCAGTTTCTTTACGCGTCAGTCATACTTTTTTTTTTTTTTTTTTTTAAGAATTGATTGTATTATACATATGCATACAGTACATAATGCATATTTACAAAATTTTCAAAAATTCAGAAAGTGTACTCAAGTACTTTACACCTCTGTTTGTGTGATCCACTAAAATGCACAAATAATTCCGTGAAGTTAAAGTAAGATGCAATATTTAGTTACAAAAGTGAATAATTACAGAAAAAATGTGCAGGTGAACAATAGCAAATTTGGACAACTTTAAAAACTATTTGTAAGTCTGTCCAATAATTTTCATTAAATGCTTGTTAGATATTAATTTATTGTGTTGATTCATAGTGTTAGATATTCATCAACAAATAACACAAATGAAAAAGGAAAATAATAATAATTATTATTATTATTAGGGATTATTATTATTAATACAAATGAAAATATAGTAAACCCTCCACTCTTTTATATTTTCAATCTATTCTAAACTTATACAATATTACAAACAAACAAAATATATAGTAACAATGAAACGCTATTAAGTATAAAAAAATGAACAAACTAATGGAAAAGTGTGAAGAATGTATTAGAAAGAAAAACAAAGTCTAGAACTATAGTTTTACAAAATGTAAATTTCTCATTGTTGGTACAAATAAAGGTTTTCTTTTTCTGCTGCTGCTTCTTCTTCTTCTTCACACTTTTTTATCCCAATAATTTTTACCTCAGCAAGACAGTCTCCATCTTCCAACCACAATAAAAAAAGGTATTAAAAAAAAAAAAAAACGTAACCACAATACAGGTCTTAATTCAACGGTTTAGTAAAAACTATATATATATATGTTCAATGTCCCAAATGCAGAAACATTTTGATGACCCCTATTTTTTTTTTCAGCTCATTTTAGCTGATTATTAATTCATTTATATTTTATTCCCAGTGCTTTCTGTATGTTTTTATATGCATGTGAGCGATGGACTATTTAAAATGTATTAGCTTTGTTAAACAATGCATAAACAAACGTGGATAGTGAATTTTCGATACATTGTCGGAAATGTGGCGCAATAGAAGCACGCACACACATACACAAACAAACTCACACTGTCAGCAAAAAATAAAAAAAAGAGAAATAAAGTATTCCATTACCTTGTGATATTTTTCCACGTCAGTGCACAAACCTCGGGCGGTGCTTTGATTTAAAGTCTGGCGAAGCGCGATTCACGCCCGCATTCGGATAATGTTTAAGGGCCCGTCGCCGAGGTGAAGTTCGCCCGCGCAACTGGGTCAGCAGAATCCCACCAGTGACTTTTACAAGCTAATCAGATCAAGAGCATCTTAAATTAAATATGCAAACTAAGTGAAAAAAGAGATTCGTTTTTGCTGATGACCGCGAATGCAAATGAAGAGTCAATTAAATACAACATGCCGCTCAATTAGTAAGTTGAGGAGCCCGTCATTAACGTGTTTGTGAAAGTCGGAGCCCACGTTCATTACGCTATCAGGTATATAATAATTTAATGAATGAGGCTAATTAAAACGTGCTACTTTGAGGGCTAGCGAGAAAGTGTGCTGCGCCCAAAGAGACTTCGCATCCCCCGAGAGAGCGAACAATCAGACATCTGTCGGCGATAACACCGCGCCAAAATAACACCAACGCTCCGTAATCTCCCATTCCAGACACCTGCTTCGTAGCATCCCGAACGCCGGCACGGAATGGGAGCGCTAGCGCGCTAGGCTAACTGGGCTAAAGGAAGCACACAGAGAACACGTCGGGTTCACAGACAAGAAGTAACTTTAATTTAATAATGTGAATTCTGAAAAGTTATTTTACAGGTTTTCGTCAAAAAATGATAACAATCTATACAGTAGTTTTTTTTTTTTTGTCTTGAGTTTTCCTATCGACAGAACGGTTCAGTGTGTATCCAGTCAAAAACGACAAACAGACATGAACATTTGAGACGGGAGGAAAAAAAAAATAGAGTTGAGCGGATCAGCATTTGTTGTGTTGTGTTGCGTTGGTTCTAGTCTCTGGTATCAATGTCTGGCTTTTTCCGAGGGTTTTGTGTCGTTGATTGAATTTCAAAGAGTCCAGTCTGAATAAAGAAAGTCTCACATCAGCATATCAAAAGCCATTTTTGTGAATAGATGGCACATAGGAGGCACATACAGGACCAAAGCTCACCGAACCGCTCCATTACAGAACCACTGGACTGACCGAGACGATGAATGCACAAGTTGAGATCCAGAAGCTCAGCTCGAGACCAGAAACGAGACGAATGTGAGACTGGGCAAAATCTTTAATTTCAGCAGTGCTCCTCGGCTTCAATCTGTTTCTAGAATCCATTGCCTGAGCTCGAGCTGTCTCACTTTTGTCTCTCTTCAGAGCTTGAGCTGAGACACTGAGTCTCAATCTGTCTCGCTTCTGATCTCAATCTGAGACATTGGATCCTAAAATGTTTCCCTTTTGATCTCAAACTAAGACACTGCATCCTAAAATATGTCTCACTATGAGCTCAAGCTGAGACACTGGATGCCAACGTGTCTCACCTTTGATCTCTTGCTGAGAAACTGGATCCCAATGTGTCTCACTTCTGAGCTTGAGCCGAGAAATTGAATCACAATGTAAGCAAGAAAACATTAGCTGTAATGTGTCTCACCCTTGAGCTTGAGCTGAATTGCGTCTCGTTTCTGATCGCAAACTGAGACACTGCTCAAATCAGACTCTCGATCTTAATGTGTCTCATTTCTTCACACTGGATCCCTGTGTGTCTCACTTTTTAGTTTGAGCTGAGAAACTGGGTGCCAATGTGTTGAGCTCAATCTGAGACATTGGATCCTAAAGTGTGTTTCACATTTGATCTCGAACTGAGACACTTGATCTTAATGTGTCCCTCTTCTGAGCTTTAGCTGAGAAATTGGATCACAACGTCTCAAATCTGAGACTCAGGATGAGACGCTGGATCCTGAAATGTGTCTCAATTTGAGCTCGAGCTGAGATGCTGGATCCCAATGTGTCTCACTTTGAGCTCAATTTGAGACATTGGATCCCAAAATGTGTTTCACTTCTGATCTCGAACTGAGATACTGGATCCCAATGTCTCTCACTTCTGAGCATGAGATGAGAAACGGGATCATAACGTCTCACTTCTGAGCTTTAGCTGAAACGCTGGTTCCCAATGTGTCCCACTTCTCTGTCTCTTTTCAGTCCTCCGACTCAAGCCAGGCTTTAGTAGAAGACCCCCGGCCAAAGTGTTACACCCCCAAAGCTAATGCTAACACTGCAAAATATGGCTTTTAGCTTCCCTCCTTGTTCTTGACGACGACGCAGCACAAACAAATGAAAAAAGGCAGCCTGTCGCTGGACAACGAATGAGAAAGTGCAACCATCATCACTATCCTTCATAAAACAACCGATAATTCCTTCATTGCTCCAAGCCAAGACTGACCAATTTGTGCTTCTTCTGTCGTGGAGTTTGCGAAACTGTACAACTGATTGTACGCTCGAGTTTGCATTGTTAAGGCATCGTTACTGCTGGTACTGACGGTGAGACAGAAAGAACGAGGGAGAGTTTATAAAGCAGGCATAAATAATTCGATAAATAAGAGGAAAGTGGGGAGAAAAAACCACATTAAAAATTCAAGATTCGACAAAAAAAATTTTTTTTAACTCACTCGGAAAAGAGCCCATGCATATTATTACAATAATACAGGATCTGAAAGTCAAAGAAAAGATATAGTTTTATATAGTCATCATTTATATTTATATATATATATATAATTTTTGTTCTTAAAAATCTACATAGCTAAATGCCGTGAGATGCTACTTCTTTGCCACACATTTAAAAAATTCCAAAAGTAAAACAATTGCATTTTAACTTACAAATGATACAAAAATAGACAATGGCTTTTCTTATCAATGAGACAAAATGTAAAAAAAAAATGGTAACTTGACATGATCGAATGCAAACACGTTGGACAATGACAAGGCCGGATGAGGACGAGGAACAAATGGACGTCAATTAATTAATTAATAAAAAAAAACAATCCGACTCTGGGGGGCAAAGCAATGTACAAAGTCAGGATATACATACATTATTTATATGGATCATTTACAGATTCGTCCGGTCGCGTGGCCGTCAGCGATTCTATAGGCTGCCTCCAGTCGTTCTGCGATAAATAGGGATAAAAAAACGAAAACTTTGGCAACAGAAATGATATGTACAAAAAATAGTCAACCAAAGTGAGCTGCTGGGAGTTTGACACGTACGGCGACAAAATAACGAGCGAATTCAAGTCGCGTCTAACAGTCGACCTGAGCGGAACTCCATCATCTAACCATCACGCAAACCAAGATGGAGGAACCTCCACGTCTCCACCTTCTTCTTCTTTTTCTTCAGGAGCAATGCAAACATGAAGGGAAACCGAGTCATCACATTCTTTGAGCGCAAGTCAAATACACAAGGTGTTTTATTAAATAAAAAGGATAATATTAATAATAATAAAAATAATTGATGTGGCAACTGAGGCCTTTCCTTCAGGACGACTCCGACATAAATACTTCAGGATCTTCTCGGAGCAGATCTGACGTCCTCGAGCCGCTTTAATCCGGACAAGATTGTGACATGGTTATGGCACAAATCAATCGGGTGGGGGGATAATGGCAATGACTGTTGGCGTCGTGTGTGGCGTCACGTTTGCACGGAACAAACGACTTCTTGGGTTTTGAACAATTTCAATCGTTTTAGAAAAATAGTTGGTACTGTCGGAAAGGCGCGACGCTCACTCCTGAATCGCGGTAAAGTTCGTAAAAAAAAAGTATGTGATCATCCATCCGTTCGTCGAAAACACTCACAAATACAACAGGACGGATCTTGGGCAAAAGCCCGGTGAAAGTTCTGTCTCGGAGAAGTCCTCGGATGAGCTTGAACAGCCAAGCAAACAAGCGCCTTCTCCTCGTGAAATGAGATTCCTTTTTCCAAAGGCCTGAGTTTTCAAAGTTTAGCTTCTGTCCTCTCCATCAGATGTTGGCATCAGCTCCGACCTGAAGATCCTCAGGCAAGAGCTGAATCAGCTGAGCCTCTTCTGCAGCCACGAGCTCCTACATGGGAGGAACAATCATCCCTGGTATAGCTGAGAGAGAGAGAGATGAAGAGATGGAGAGAGAGAGAGAGAGAGAGAGAGTTAGAGAGAGAGATGATGAGCCAGTGAAAGAGAGAGTGAGAGAGAGAGAGAGAG
>CM051502.1:408778-492791 GCA_028031935.1 Paedocypris micromegethes | reverse complement strand
AGAGAGAGAGAGAGAGAGAGAGAAAAGACGAGGGAGAGAGTGTTAAAATAGTGTGTGTGTTAGAAAGAGAGATGAAGAGAGAGAGAGAGAAAGAGAGAGGAAGAGAAAAGGAAAGAAAGAGGGAGAGATAGAGATGGGAAAAGAGGGAAAGAAAGAAATTGAGAAATTAGAGAATAGTGAATGAAAGAGTGAGATAGAGATAAAGAGGGAGTTTTGAAAAGAGTGAAAGAAAGAAAGAAAGTAATAGAGAGAGAAAAGTGAGATTGGAAAAGAGTACGAGAAAGAGAGAAAGTGATGGACAGTGAAGAAAAATCGAGTTGGAAAAATAGAGAGCATTTGAGTAGGAAGGGAGATGAAAAATAGAAAGAGAGAAGGTGGTGTTGACAGAGAGAGAGAACAAAATCAAGAAAAATTGGGAGTGAAAGAGTAAATGGTAAAACAAAAAAGCAAAAAAGAGCGAGGGTAAGAAAGAGAGAGAAAGAGAAAAGTGTAGGGGGGCAAGGGAGGGCAGGAATGAAACAGATACATGGAGAAAAAGCGAAAGACAGATAAAAGAGGGGGGCAAAAAAGAGAGAGAGACATTAATAAATGTAGCTTTCGTTTTACATCAAAATATATACATCGAATATTTCGTTTTACATACAACAAAATAAAATACTTCCATATTTAAACAGACCGAGAACGTTCCGTCCACTCAAAGGCGGGAACGCGTCACTCACTAATGGAACGCAGCGACGCCGCGAAAAAGCGCTTCGACCCGCACTTTCATCACGCGCGCGTACGGTCGCGGATAATCTTTATTCTGCATGATCCACCTGAGGTCGAAGGTCGTCCGTGTTTAATTGGAGTCATTGTCGGGATAAATAGTGACTGGCTTTACAGGCCGTACATCAGTCTTCCCATCAGGGAGCCATTACACCAACAATTCATCAATCCAATTAGTTCTAACACTGTGGGACGGCCTCGCCACGCATTAGCTAATGCCTCTTCCCATGAGGACAAAGCCTCGCCGGTTCAGAGGAGACGTCCAGGATGTTCTCGCAGTCAAAGGACGGGACTTTTACTCAGCCGATGCATTTGCCACACGAGTAGGAGGACGTGAGAATTTTGTTAGCGACCCAAAGGTTGCGGGTTCAGTTCCGATGTATGCATGCTAACGGCTACATGCTAACGTCATGCTCGCAATAGAAATCTTTAATCTTCAGCTTTTTCAGCTTTAATCTTTAATCTTCAGCTTTTACTCTCCTCTCGAAGTGTAGACGAGGAGTTTTCCTCTCAAAGGCGATTCGGGAGAGTTTTGGCGGGAAATGCAGAGAGACAGGAAGGGCGTAGTCCTGTGTCATCGTAAGAGGTATTTCATGTATTAATTTAAGTACGAATGTTTATTTCTACATTTTTTGCCAAATATAACACACTTTTTAGGACGATTTTGTTGGGATTGTTGTTGGGATTTTTATTAATTTTAATCTGATTTTTTTAACCAGGCCTTTCAATGACACTTGTTTATAAGTTTAATACCAACAATATGTGCAATATATTTTTTTTAATAATTATTATTTTTTTCTATCATTGTTTTCAACATAATTTTTTTTTTATTTGTATCTAATTCGTATATACACAATATACAAAGCAATATTTTAGGATTTTAAGTGTGCCTTATAGTCCAATATTTAAAGTAAAACTAATAATTTTGGTAAAGATTTAACAATAACAGCATTTAACACACACACACACACACACACACACACACACACACACACACACACACACACACACAGAACAACCATGTGTATGTATATGAAAATGTTTACACACAAATTACATTTACTTAAAAAAACGAATTTGGACATTCAGTGGCCGCTTTTTGACCAATCAGGCGAAGGTTGTCGTCAAACACTAAGAATGAGGGTTTATATTATATAGGTTAATATTTTTCTCTCGGAGAGTTCCGGTGTTTTCCTGGCCATTGTCGACCATTGTTAAATCACAGACGTTACCCTTGTCCGTTGACGTTGTGTACAGACGATTCGCGATAACCGATGCAACCTTTGTCAACACTAACACAAACATCACACATCTCTTAAAGTGACAGAGCGTCGCTAGTCTGCAGGGAGGCATTAGCGTACGCTTCCATTCCAAACGACTTTCTTGTCAGCGCTGAGGTACGAACGGCTTCACCTCGGATAACTAATCTTTGTTTTGAGAGATTAAAAGGCGTTCGGTCAGACACCGGGACGTGTTTGCTTCATTACTGGCCGAGAGGAAGTGACTCCCAGGAGCAGGTTTCTCTCCCGTCTCCAGGCCTCTCCAGATCTTTCATATAACATATAGGCTTCCTATTGATTTCCTTTCTCCAGCTCCTCATCCCCGATGGCCGGCTTATTTCCTGAGTGTCTCTGCCTCATTTTGGATGGAAAAAAAAATGAGTGGTGACCAGCCAAGGGTCACGGGGTCGGCGTGCTGAGTGCACATCAGCATACGGAGAGGAAGTGATAAGAGACGTCCGCCTCAAACACTCCATTACTTCAATATCGTCTCGACGCGATGCCCACCCGGGATTCGTGGGACCTGAGGACTGGCAGAGATTTGAATAAACAAGCAGTGACGTATTTTTTAAGTTCAAGTTCAAGTTCAGAGCATTTGTGAGGCGCTTTTCACAGTCTCAAAGCGCACAATAATGTTCACTAATTCAAAAATCTTAGCACTATAATGACTATTTGTTTATTATTAATCACGGATTATGAATATTTATTTATTAATAAAACCTCAACTTCTGAATCTTTGTAAGTTTAAAAGCACTTAAATGTATAAATGTAGTTAAATATTTGTACTGTACATACACATGGACTCACACACACACACACACACTGAATATGTGGATGTGTCTTCATTTATTATTCACACTGTACCAATATATATACAGTATAATACAGTATGTATGTATATATATATATATATATATATTATTTTTTTATTATTATTATTTTTTCATTTTACTTTATTTTAATCAATTTTTAACATTTAAACAACTTAAATAAAACTTGTAAATATTTTCAAAATAATTGATTAATGTATAATAGCTTACACAGTACAAATTAATATTATTTTAAATATTGTTATTACTACTATTATATTTGTTATTATACGTTTAAGGATGCATAGGATTATTATACAATTTTATTAAAAATATTTTTTTACATTTGTATCGTGTATTATATTTAAGTACCTAAAAATAGGTGTCTGCATAACACACACACACAGAATACGCTTCAATAATTTGAATAAATCCCATTGGATGTTTAAATAAACAGTTAAATTGAACTGCATTTGAACAGTTTTTTTGTTTCTAGAAAATTCTTTAATAAAACTGTTAAACCGAGAGGAAACTGTCTGAGAAAAGCAGAGAGCGGAATCGGCGAGTGGTGCGTGTGACATGGATGGACGGAGTGGGGACGGCCTGACAGTCATGCGGACGGACAGGTTAATGGACGGAGAGGGAAGGTGATGAAGAAAGCGTGTGAGACAGGTGGAACATACTTTAGGAGAAGGCCAGTCCCTGCAGGGAGCTGGTGGTGGAGTACTTGCTAGAGTCCACAAAAGACTGATCTACTGAAAGCACAGAGAGAGAGAGAGAGAGAAAGAGAGAGAGAGAGAGAGAGAGAGAGAGAGAGAGAGAGAGAGAGAGAGAGAGAGAAGGCCAGGAGAAAAGAGGGGAACAACAGAAGAAAGACAGAGTTAATTTCATGTACGTGCAGAAAAAAAACTGAAAAATCTGGATTAACCCTTGTGTGGTGTCGGGATTTTTGTTACTCGGCCGGTGTTTGTGGGTCTGCTAGGTTTCTGAAACACACTGTGTGTAATGTACTGTAAATGCGTAGGGTTGGTGTGCAAAAGTTTGGGGTCATTTAGACACGTTTGTGTGTTCCATGACAAGTCACACTTTATGATCTAAGAACAAAAATAGACTGTCGAATAAGTGTAAGTTCTCTATTTCTGGCCATTTTGAGCTTTTGATTGTGACACTCCAGATCTTCAACCTGCTCAGAGGAAGGTCAGTTTTCTAGCTTCTTACATATTCCAGAAGTGCTGACATGATCAAACAAGGCTTTCACAATTATCCATTATTGTTCTGACTAGTGCTGTCAAAGTTAACGCGTTAATGCACATGCTTAATTGTGAGTGCTTAATCGCAATTAATCGAGATTAATTTGGTCAGGAAAGTGCGATTTACTAGTTAAAAAAATGTTTGACAGCCCTACTTCTGACAGTTAAAAAAAAGCATTAAAACACTGGAGTGACAGTTGCTGGAAATGTTCCTCTAGACACTGATGTAGATATTACACCACAAACCAGACATTTACAGCTAGAACAGTTAATTTACCACCCTAGCTATGTAGAGAGTGTATTTCTGATTGAAGTTATTTTCATGGACAAAAACAGTGCTTTTCTTTCAAAAACGCGGACATTTCAAAGTGACCCCAAACTTTTGAACGTTTGTTGCGTATGTTCTTCACAGGAAACGAGCCAAAGCTCAAAAAAAAAAACCCCAATTATAGTTTCATTTTTCAAAATGATGAAAAACTGGAAACAGGTCCACCACACAAGCGTCAACCAAGCAATCGTGTGAGCACACAACATTTGAATTGGAGGACGACTGGGAGAAGGTTGCAGATGAGACTCTGGCTTCAGTCCAGAGATGGAGATTCTACACGGTCAGCGTTCGTCCGAGCGTGGACTGACTGATCAGGAGCGACGCAGTGCTGTCATCAACATGGCGTCGATAAAGACCAGCTGCCGCTTTCCTGCGACCCTGAAGGTCAAGACGGCTGATCTTCTGCTCACCTTGCAGGCCGTTTCCATTGGCACTGGTGCAGGAGGGCGGCGGCGAGGTCTGCGGCCGCACCACGGGAGCGAAGGCGCTCTTCTGCTTCACTGCGGAAACCATGTTGGCCGGAGAGAAAGAGAAGATGCCTGAGGAACTGCTGCAGTTTGAGGGAAGACTGGTGGAGGAGGCCATGGTGGGACTCGAAGGAACAACTGAGGAGCGGGAAGGAACCAGAGAGGGGACGGTTTAGGAGACGGACACATCGAGAGTCAGACAGCTACGTGATGGAAAGGGTAAAGACGCTTGTTGCCTGTGTTGAACGCGGATTTTATCCGTATCTCGATGTCATTTTTGCGACTGTTGTTCATGAACCGTGGCCAAACCCAACCCGATATTTTACGGTTTATTGATCATCATCAAAACCAGTTTTGCTCTAAAGTCACAGGCTGAACACGTTTACGGTAATATTACCTTGAGGTAAAATACGATAAATTGACCCAGTCGGTAAAATACGATAAATTTACTGTCTGTTTGTGATTTTTAGTTGACTTGACTTTTACGCTCTAGTTGGCGTGGTGGATTTTAAATGAAAATGTAAGCAATTTCCGACTGAAAATTTGAATTTTTGACTAAAACCTGAAGTGGCACAGACACATGCGTCATGAAACACGCAACTCAGTGTAAAGTACTTGAGTAAATTGACTTTTTTTACTGAAGTATTTTTGGCTACTTTGCTACTGAGCAAAATAAATGGAAGCAGCGTTTACTCTCTACTTGACTACATTAGTCATTGAGTATCTGTACTCTTAACTCCACTACATTTGTGCTTGAGTATCTGTACTCTTTACTTCACTACATTTGTGATTGAGTGTCTGAAACCTTTACTCCACTACATTTGTAATTGAGCTTTTCCACTCATCACTTTACTACATATGTGATTGCGTATCTGTACTCTTTACTTTATTGCAGTTGTGATTGAGTATCTGTACTCTTTACTACATTTGTGATTGGATATCTGTACCGGTCTCACTATGAAGATGTTGACACGCTAGTCAAGTTCTCTCCAAAGATTTCTATTTAGAAAATTTTTGACGTATGTAGTCGAAATTGGCTAAATAAAGAACATAAGAAGAACATACCGGCATTGTCTAGACTAGTTAATTCAAGCTATGGCGCCAACCGAGCCCGACAACTATTGATTGACAGATGGAACAACCAATAAGAACGCACACACACGTCCTGACCTGGAAGTGATAGCAGGAGCAGTGCTAGAATTCTCTAGAAACAAGAACATTTCCCTAAAAATCAGTAACGTTTTTCATGAACCTCAATAGCTCCTGACACCTAAATTACACGTTGAATGTAAATCAGACGTTTATAATTCTTCACGGTTTACAGTTGGGAATGCACAGCAGTCTGTAAATGTACTGCCAGTTTGTGATTTTAAATCTTTCACGATCTAGATCGCTCGGGGCGTTTTAAACGAAAATCTAAGCAATATAATAGCAAACGTATAAAATCCGACTCTTCAAGTCACGTGACATTCTCGACTTCCTCTTCTTTTGTCTATTAATACACTAAGAGCATTTCCCTCCTCAACGATTTTACAATTACCGCTGCCGTAATTCAGCCGCTCTCTTATATCCTGCTCCGGCTTTATTGTTGTTATTATTCTACACTTACGTTTTATGGCACTTTCCCGAGTAAATCCACCTGATAGTGTCATAATCCATTTATGAAGGCCTAACTAATCAATTAATGAAAATTGGAGGCCACAAAGCCGGCGCTGTCGCATTGATTGAGAGTGTCAGCGTGGAGTCAGTGAGCCTGTTAAAATACTTGTTAACATCTCGCAATCGAAGTGGCGGAGTTGAATTGCTTCTCCCGCAATTAGTTTATTGATTTAATTAAGACGCTTTAATTTAGAAGCCGTGCTGGAAGATTGGTGTTATACGAATGGCTAAGCGTTATGGACAGGGTTTGATCATGAGTGAAAAAGAGAGAAAAAGGAATTTTATTTCGGCCTTTTGAGATGTATTAAAACAGTGTGTGTGTGTGTGTGTGTGTGTGTTAGAGAAGTTCTGCATAATAACAACAACAGGTATAAAAAATAAAACTACAGGACACTAATGTATATAGATATTGATAGACAGACAGACAGACTGTAAGACATAGATAGATAGATAGATAGATAGATAGATAGATAGATAGATAGATAGATAGATAGATTTTATATACTCCGACTGAAAGATCTAAACCTAACCTTATATACTATATATTAGGAAGGCAGTCTGACAACAGTTATATAGACAGACAGATGGGTAGAATTAAAGAACTAAATGTGGATTTAGACTGAAAAACAGACCTACAGATAAGGATAGACATACAGACAGCTAGATAAATGGAGATTTAGGCAGACAGATAGAGAGATAGATGAATAAGTAGACAACAGAAAAATTGAGATAAAGACCGACAGACATAGGCAAACGGACAGACATGGGGGTAGATAGATAGATAGATAGATAGATAGATAGATAGATAGATAGATAGATAGATAGATAGATAGATAGATAGATACAGACAGTGAGATAGATATATAGATAGAGAGATTTTATACACTCTGACTCAAAGATCTAAACCTATATACTAGACAGATGGGTAGGATTAACTAACTAAATGTGGATTTAGACTGAAAACAGACAAAGATAAAGATAGACTGACGAATGGATCGATTAGGTTAGGGTGCGATAGATAGATGGATGGATGGATGGATGGATGGATAGATAGAAAGATAGATAGATAGATAGATAGATAGATAGATAGATAGATAGACAGACCGATATGTAGGCAAGAGAGACGGGGCATTTACTCACTGGCATAAGGGGAGTTGGCAGCGGATCCGTTGAGGAAGTTGGGGGATCCTCCGAGCGTGGTCATGCCGGCGTTCCCGTAGCCGTTCATACTGGTGGAGACGGTGCTGTAGCTGCTCTGCTGTGGCGTGGAGCTGGGAACGTAACCGTGTGGAGACACGCTGCTCGTGTTCCGACTGAAACCTGAAGCGCCACAGACACACGCGTCAGGTGCGAAGTACTTAAGTAAATGGACTTTTTTTTTTACTGAAGTATCAAAAATGGAAGCAACTTTTACTCTCTACTGGACTACATAAGTGATTGAGTATCTGTACTCTTTACTCCACTACATTTGTGATTGAGTATCTGTACTCTTTACTCCACTACATTTGCGATTGAGTAGCTGTACTCTTTACTCCACTACATTTGTGATTGCATATCTGTACTTTTTCCTTCACTACATTTGCGATTGAGTATCTGTACTTTTTACTTTACTACATTTGCAATTGAGTATCTGTACTCTTTACTTTACTACATTAGTGATTGAATAGCTGTACTCTTTACTTTACTACATTAGCGATTGAGTAGCTGTACTATTTACTTTATTGCATTTGGGATTGAGTATCTGTACTCTTTAATACATTTGTGATTGGGTATCTGTACTCTTTACTTTACTACATTTGTGATTGAGTAGCTCTACTCTTTACTTTATTGCATTATTAATTTAATATCTGTATCTTTACTCAACTACACTTGAATGGACACTTAGTGTTACTCATCACAATGTGATTATGAGCGACAAGTCGGCATCATTTTCTACCGTGGTTAATTTCTTGAGGAGACGAGGTGATATCGCCATCTGCAGGATGCTGAAGATACTGGATGCTGTTTATCAGCTAAATCACACGTCAATTCCACCTCAGGCAAAAACGACGAGTTGTCGGGAGTCCCGGGCCGAGCGGATGTGAACCATAAATACACATCAGGACGATAAACGCTGATGCTGACAGAGTCCGTGCTCTTCACTACAAAGTCTTACTATTCTCGCTGACTCCACACAAGTCGTCACGTGAAACTGGCTCACCCTGATTGGCCGCTTGCGAGGTCTCGGATACGTTGACCGCCAGCTGACTGTGGAAGGAGTTGACGCCCATCATGCCCGCGTGGACCGAGCTGTTGGCCAGGCCGGGCAGCTGATTGTGACCGCGAGGGACGTTGTAAAGCGCCTCCGCGATGTCCGCTGCTCTTTTCAGGATGATCTCCTGTCAGGAAACACACAACACGCGGTCAGATTATCATTGTTTAGATGATATAGTGTAGCAGATAAAAACGTAAACACACACTTCCATATCATCAAATTCAATGCAAAAATCAACATAATTAGCAAAATGTGTTTAATTAGCAAATTGGCTTCGAAAAATGGGTGTTAATCAGATTGTGTGTCAGATTGAGCTAATTATTAACCGTTAATTATTATTATTAGCCGTTTTTAGAGTTTAAAAATATTTTTTAAACGCTTAAAATTATTTTTTCACTTAGAAACTCATCCTGCTTGACTTAATTAGTGTAATCATCACATTAAAAAAAATGACTCAGTTGACATATGTAACATCACGCTACGTTTATGTTACAAAGATACTGTTCGGGTCAAATTGACCCGTGTTAAAAGTTTAAAAATAAAAAAATACTTAAAAGTAAATTTTCACTTTGAAACTTCTCCTGCTTGTCTTAGTTAGTGTAATCTACATGTAAACAATAATTGCTTCAGTTGTCATATTTGTAATGGCCGCTACATGTTTTTGTTACAAAGAAAATGTTCGGGTCAATTTGACCCTTCAGAGTCAGAAATATCAAAAACTATTTGTTTCTTTGCAACATTGAGACATAATACACCACTGTCTTACACTCACACACTCTCTCTCTCACACACATACTGTACACACACACACACACACACACTGTTTTGAGAAACTTTTTGGTTTCGACACTTATATGCATAATAAAAGTCCCCGGGTTCAAATTGACGTGTGAACATTATTGATGTTCCTCTGAAACGAACATAAAAGGAAGGTTAAAAGACACAAGCAAAAACGTGACTTCTACTGCTTTTAATTGTCACCGAATCCAATGTAATTTAATCTAAATAATACACGCAGTAGTTTCGTAGCAATTCAAAGAATCCATTCACAACGGCAGCGCTCGTGTATAATTCACAGTTTGTCCATTTTTGCTAAATATAATTCAATACATTACAGTTTAAAAGGGATGCGATCTAAATAAATCGCATTTCCAGAAATATTATGATTTGCTCTTGCGCTTTGTTTCAATAAATAAAAACAATTTGCTCTAAATGATTTTGATTCAGTGCCATTATGCAATCTGGCATCGCATCAGCAACTCTGGAATACCGGACAATCCATACGCACAATTGAATAATAATAAATCATCAATATTACTTCATCGACAGTATGAAATAGAACAGAACATTTCGGCTGATTGGAGGATCTTATATTTGACTCTGAAGGATGGCATGACTTGTGGGGTCCGGGCTGATGATGAGAGTCCTGCTCCATCCCCGGACCAGTCTAAATAATTCAGCGCCTCCGCACTCTGTGTTCAGCTCTGCAATCGATGAGCAGTGGCAGTTCATATCTGACATAACATTGAAGACGTCCTGGTGGTCCTTTTAAACCAGCGACAGAACTGGAAAATAATTCCGAGGCATTTAAATGGTATTTGAGAACAAATGCCACGAGCTTCGCCGAAGCCCTTTACATGCACTACACGTCTGGATGGGTGAGCATTTTATCCAAAGTGACTGACATAAATTCTCAGGATCAAACCCATAACCGTTGGTGTGGCGAACACCGGGCTAGGATGAGAGGAAAATCTTTGGAGGTTTGAGAAGAATTAGCTTTGATGGCCAAATTTGCACAGGAAAACAAGAAATTACGTATAGTATATAAACTATACGTATATAAAAATAGAGTTTTTGTTCCTTCTTGTTGCAGATAAAAATAGAAACACTAATTCTATACAGGTCAATTAGAATTATAGTTACATACGTTAATAATTTATATTTAAATATGTTTAAATATAGTTACATATATCTACTTAAATATTAAAAAACTGTGGCTCTCTATGAAACATTTAACAGTGGTTATTGCACATATTTGCACATAATAGCTATGAGTGTGTGCTTGGTTTGTTACTGTAAAATAAAATAATAATTAAATAAAATAAAATAATGAAGAAAAAAAATTGCATTTAAGTTTGTAACGTGGAGTGTGTCGCACACGCAAGTTCTTTATGTCACTTGAATTGTTGGTTAGAGACAAAAACGTAACTAATCAACTCATCAAGTGTTTTGCAATAATTTACATAGATTGCGCTGCACATAAATTTAAATTTTTTGTTTTTTAGGCATTTACTAAAATACTTTTAAAAACTTAAATACTTCACAACATTTCATTTAATTTATATGCACTGTACATCAAAGACAAGCATAAGGAGCTAAGAAAAAGTTTTTTAAGTAGGATTCTGCTGCGTTCAAAAGTTTGGGGTTACTTTGAAATGTCCTTTTTCTTGAAAGAAAATAATTTTTAACTAATCATAAATACACACTACACATTGCTAATGTGGTAAATAACTATTCTAGCAGTGAATATCAGTGTCTAGAGGAACATTTCCAGCAACTGTCACTCGTGTTTTAATGGTTGAATGTGTTTGTAAAGCCTTGTTTGATCATGTCAGCACTGCTGGAGACTGTTTAGCTGGTTAAAGAAGCTAGAAAACTGACCTTCCTTTCAGCAGCTTGAGAATCTGGAGCTTCACATTTGTCAATCAAAATGGCCAGAAATAAAGAACTTTTGTGAAACTTGACAGTAATAATAATAATAATATGAGTATTTGTAGGGCGCTTTTTTTTTTAACTGTCTAAGGGTAGACAGTCTATCCTCGTTCTTAGAACATAAAGTGTGACTTTTCATGGAACACACAAAAGTGTCCAGGTGACCCCAAACTTCTGAACGGTAGTGTATGGAGATAAGCTGTACATTTAATGGCTGTTTCATGTCTACACTTACTGTACCAAGCACATAAAAAAAAGCCCCTACCACTTGACCACAACTCCCACATTTCATGCGTTTGCCGACATCTCACCTGATTATTATGCGGCATCCCGTACAGAGCTTCGACCAGGTCTGCCGCCCTCTTCAGAATCACCTCCTGTCGGGTCACACAACAGAAGAGTGAGATTCCGGCTGCTTTCACACCTATAGTTCGGTTCATTTGGACCGGATCGAGGACAATAAATGACACATTGTTGCATTTCTCTGGCATTTTAGTCCCTGTTCACACACACTTTTAGCTCTCATCCGAACCGAACCAAAATTCAGTCATGTGATAGCATCCACGTCACTCACAAAAGGTGTCCTTTTAATTTTTCCTACACTGCTTTGAAATTAGTCAGAATTATGGGTAAATTCCATAAATAAAACGAATCGACAACATGGCGTTATTTAGTATGGAGAGACGACCACGCTGGCTTATTGTGCCTATATTAAACTATAGAACTATTGCACTTCACTTCAGGAGAAAGCTTGACACGGAATCGGAGATACGTATTCCACACCGCAGCGTCACTACGTCAGTTGAATTTAGTCAAAAGGAGCAGTCATTTTTGCATTTGGTGCGGTTCATGTTAGGACGGCTTTCACACCACTAGCTTTTTATTTTGACCTCGGCACACTTGTTTGGTACCGTTTTTGGTGCGGATTAGAGTTCGATTGCCGCTTTCACACAGCCCAAACCAACCGCACCAAACAGGGAAACCAACTCTGGTGCGATTCAATCGAACTATAAAAAAGGCAACAAAGAAGGCGCCCTCAATCCCTCGAAATGGCACCATGTACTCCACAATCCCCCAGCTGTTTGTTTCTCCTCTAAAACAAGTGGACGAAGAGCCGCTCGTATCCGGCATGCGGTTATTTACTGTGAGGACAGTCTCTCTGGAACAATATTGGGTTAAGTGTCTCGCTAAAGGGCAGCGGTAACAGGGGACGGCGGGTCAGAACGTGACCTTTGTCTTGCCACTCCAGAGTTTAGACCACAACTCCCTGAACAAATTACAGCGGCGCTCCCACACCTCGCCCGGCCGCGCCGCCATGTATAACACATGAGTACCAACCCGTCAAGCCCGGACAAATGTGTGTTTGCCCACGCAAAGGACTTCCCAGCAGGAGAACGCGCTTCCCCTCCCAGGTAATCGACTTTCCCTATAACCCGGAAAGCTATTTATTACTCTCCTTTTCACACATTAAACATTCATCCACCGCCTTCCGTGCACTGTGAAGTCATTTCCTTTCTTCCCACTCGCCCCGCCCGCCCCGCTCTCTCCCTTTCCCCACCCTGGAACCCTTTTAAAAGTTAATGCGCCGCTGCCGAGGAAATCAGCTCTCGGTGCCACAACCAGAAAATTGTTCTCGCTGCGAACAAGCCCCCGCGTGTGCCCGCCCGCCAGCCGACATATTGCCTTTCAATCAGCCCCTCCACCCCCCCCGGCACACCCAGACAGGAACATGACGAGGGGGTCAGCCAGGCAATAAAGAGTTTTAGTGCGCTGTCCGAGGTGCTAAATTCATTCAATAATGGGAGCTCTGGCACTGCGTTAACCCCTCGTTAAGGCGGCGTGGTGGGGGAGGCGCCCGTCTCTTGTGCCCGGGCCGGGGCGGAGTGATTGAGGGAGGCGAGGGAACCTGGGGAGGCCTGAAATGCTGGTTTAGTATGGATGTGTGGCTCCGGTGGGCTTCACCTCCTCTAAGGGATGGGAAGCGTTATGTTCAGGACGGTCCCCCGCTGTCCTGCCAAAGTGTCGCCTGCTTTTAGATCCCTTTGGTTGGAAGGTCTCCTGCTTATTGATCTCCCGTCATTGCGGTATCGGTGGGGGTGGGAGGGAGACGTCAAGAGGGCAAATTCAATAAAGAAGGGGTTAAAAGTCGGTCCAGATAAGCAAATAAATGCCATTAGCGCATGCAGAGTGTGGTGGTCCGGTGTCTGGAAGCTCAACCCATTTCCTGGGCGAGCAACAGGGCTTCCCGTAAGACCAAAGCTGGGGGCCGGGAGCGGTAAACAGGAAGGAAACCTGATCGGGGATTTGTGTGTGTGTGTGTGTGTGTGTGTGGTGGTCCGTCAGACATCACATCAAGCCGGCCGTGAGAGACGAGTCTCCATCGCCAGCCATCAGATTGTTCCTTCATCAGCCCGACAGGTGTTTTTCCAGCTTCGCCTGAAAGCCGAGACCTATTTATGCATATCTGCCGTAACATACAAACTACGAATGCGGCTAAACAACCCCAGGCGGCCGTATCAAATAGCTGCGGAACAGCCAGGCCCTGCGCTAATGTGCTTCGGACATCCAGTCTGCTCCTGTGTAAATTATGGTAGCTGGTAATATGATATACATTCATTACGAAGGGGACTGCGGGACGGGGGGAAAAAAAATCGAGATGAAAAAAGGCCCGGGTCACATCTGGAACGTTAAGGCAGCGGTGTCTGCACATTTACAAGGAAGCCAGGCCTGTAAAAAACATGACAAATTTATTCCCTCGCTTGTTCATTTGCAATTTTATCATCTCCTAATGTTCTATTAGAGTGGTAATACTGGCGGGGTCGCCGCCGTCACTCATGCAGAAGGAGGCGGGGTGATGATGTCACGCTTCCTGCTGCGCTCTCCTGACCCGGTGGTCCGCTGGTCTGGAGGTTGTGATTTTATTATCTGAACCAGGGTTCAGCGCTAATCACCGGATCATTTTTACAGCAACATGACGGATCAATAAAGACGGAAAATAATGGATAACTTAACACTGACCGTTTGTTAAAAATGTACTGGATTTTTAGAGAAAATAAAACATGTTTTTACACTCATGAAGGGTCTAGTTTTCATTGTTTGCACATTTCAAAGTGCAAAAAACAAACATTGAAAAAACAAATACTAAAGAAGAAAACAAGGAACTATGAAATACAACCTAACGTCATCAATTACAATGACATCATTCATAATAACATCATTAAATACGACATTGTTCACTCAAGGATTCAACCACATTTTAGTCAGTGTTTCTGTGATGAAAAACAATAAAAGTAACATAACATTTACACAAATATCAGTTTGTAAAAACTATATATAGTATGTACATAAATGCCATATATTTACATATGTATATCTGTACATACATATATACACAAAGATATACATATTTGTGTATATATATATATATATATATACAGTATATACATGCATTCCATGTTAGGGTTGTCAAACAATTGATGATTATTTTTAACTAATTAATCACACTTCCCTGGCCAAATTAATTGTGATTAAAAAAACATGGGTTAGACTATAAGTGAATTGCCTCTGTCCTTAAACACTTTGCGCCTAAATGGCAGCAGCTGAAAACAATCACTGTGCGCTGCTGATCGTAATAAGCCGCACCTGGTGACACGAGCATCTCTTGGGAGTAACAGCGTCAACAAGTTAAAAATTACAAAATAAAAAACGCAAGTTAACATTTAAAATTAATCGCATGCGTTAACTCGTTAACTTTGACAGCCCTAAAATACAGTTTTTTTGTATATATTAAATTGTTTATTTTTATATTGTTAATTTTTGCAAGGGCACAATTCTTTACAATTGCGATTTAGCAGCCATCTTTCTCTCCAGATCCCTGCAGCGACTGTCCTTCAGTGTAATCGCTGTTTACAACAAAAGCGAATGCCTGGATCAAACGCCGAGCGCACCAGTGTGCGGTGTCAGGCTAAGTTTAGATCCGATAGACGGATGCGGCCTATCAACCAGCCGACTATCCCCCGTCCTGACGATAATCTAATCTTCAGTTTCAAACACACCGTCCATCAGCGATGTAAGAGAAGAGCCGCTGCAATCACGAGTCGATACGATCGCAACTGTTCCCAGAACAGCGTGTCATGGTCCTAATCGACGTGTCTTCACCACAACGGCGTAAAGAAAAGCGTCCGCCCTTCCTCATGAATATTAAATAGCGGAGACCGCGAGTGTGTGTGTTCACGTGCTAATCACCTTGGCGTGAGGTAAACGCCGATTCACGCAAGAGTGAAGCGTATGGGAGGCGTGTAGGAAGTAGAGCAGAATGTCCATTCCGAGTTCATGAGCACAGCTGATGCGCGGCGTTTTCCCGCCTTTCGCTTTACCGGCGGAGAAAAATCAAACGTCCTCGGCCTCAACCTCCATCCACCCCCGCGTCTCCTCCGTCAATATCTCCCCATCATATATATCCGTCACCGTGCTCTTTAACTAATGTGTCTTCATTGCATAATTCATATTCTCTCCAGTCCTCAAAGGTTACTCGCCCAACGTCAATAGAAACCTGTCTGTCCACATCTGCGCAGCGAGACAACACGGTGTGGCCAGTCAAATGGACAAATCTCCGCTACTCGCTCGCCGACTTCACCTGGACGTAGATTTGTGTACGGTGTCTTAAAGGACACGCACACACACAGGGAGCATGAGTAACACGCAGCTCTGTTAAGCAGAAGCAGGAGGGCTTTTTTTTCCTGGAAACAGATTGAGTTGTGGAGGAGGCCGAGCGGGATCAGGTGGATGTGAAGTGACAGGGAAAATGTGGGAAGCAAACACTGATGGAGAGGATGGAGGCCGAGTTTGTGCTAACGAGAGCCAGGTGTGTTAGAGATGCTGCGGATCTGCACCATCCAGCCGCTAAGATGCTCCTAAATGCAAAATGCGCTCTAACTTCTGGCTACGCTAATGCGATTTGCTTACGCGGCTGAAGTCGCCTTTTATAGGAAAACACTAATAACACAATTTTTTTTTACTCAAATTACAAGTTTTAATTGTAACTTTAAACTCAAATTTGAAATTCCAATCTTAATTATTTGTATTTTTATACATGTTTATGATATTTTATTGTATTTTTATCTTTATTTAAATAAGATAAATAAAATAAAAAATATGTTATTTTAAAAATGTTTTATTTGTACTTTATCTTCATAATTTTGTATTTTTATTCATATTTTATATTTTTTCTTTATATCTACTGTATGTTATTGTATTTCATTTCTTTATCTTAATTTTATTGCATTTGTTAAAAATGCTTTGCCATTGTTGATTATCCATTTTTATTTTTTGAGATGTTACACGGTTTACACGGTTACGAAACAATTCATCCACCAGAGTCAGTATTTCCGTGTTGAGATGGAGTCGCCATTTTTCTGACAGACGCTAAGAATCACCTCGCGTAACATCTTGAGTCATCATCTCGTGAAAATGTCACAATTTAAACAATGTTAGAATGAGATATGTTGATTTGACATTCAGTTTGAATTAGTTTGAATTCAGTTTGTCTGCGACTTATTTGCAGTAAAATTATACCCTATCCACAAATAATACGAATTTGCATTGATTTCCGTGATCGAGAAAAACTGGAGAGAATCTAACCACTCTTCGTAACTTGTTTTAGTCTAATCTGAGTATAATCTGTGTGGTGTATAGATGCTAATCTGGAAGATTATAGAAAGATCTACACGAGGATGGTTTTCTAGAAATACTGAACTGAATGTCGTTCTTGAGTGTAAAACTTTACAATTTCAGAGCATTTCCTCCGACTCGAGACTTGATGGAGGACTGGAGGAGAGAACCTGCCTCTCACGTGTGATTGAGTCCAGCAGTTTAGAAAAGGGCCGTCAACAAACTGTTATTGCCTCAATAAAGGGCAAAATCAATAGGGCTGAAATGAGCGGCAGGGCGCCATCGCCAGCACGGCTAATATAGTGTTCCGATGAGAACAACAGCGACCAGGAAAAGAAGCGAGTCGGATCGAGAAACACAGAGAGAAGCGAGAAGCTACACTACCGTTCAAAAGTTTGGGGTCACTTTGATATTTCATTATTTATGAAAGAAAAACACAATTTTTGTCAATGAAAATAACTTTACACTAATCGGAAATACACACTACACGTTGCTAATGTGGTAAGTAACTATTCTAGCAGTAAATGTCTGGTTTGTGGTGTAATATCTGTAATATTTGTGGAGTCAATCAAACGCTCAAAATGGCCAGAAATGGAGAACTTTTAATGAAACTTGACAGTCTATTCTTGTTATTACGAATGAATAAACTGGCAAATTGTCTAAGTCAGTAATTCTTAACCATTGGGCCACAGCCCATTGTTGGGTCTTGTTGGGTCAACCTCTTTTACACTTAAACATGTCAAACGTACGTTTCTATGAAATTATTTCTAGCTTGCAATCTTGAAATTTTTTTGCGAAAATGAAAGAAAAATCTGAAAAGACACAAAAAAGAAAACGAAAAAGTAAAGATTGCAAGTGGAAAAAAAAAAACATAAATTTACGTTTGATATTTTTTGCCACAAATCTGATTCCACAAGCCCGGCAGAGCCCAGTGTGTTGCGTGTGGGCTAAGCCTTTGACATTAAGGCGACATCCAGAAACCAAACATCCAAAACCTGTTGAAAAGCCATGGAGTGAATAAAATGTGCTTGGTGTGCCTTAACCTAAGACCTCCTGGTCTAGGTGATTCCAAAAACACGGTAGATCCCAGATTGATTCTTTCGGCTCTCCAGGCCTCTGACGGCTTCTTCTGGCTCTGCTGTCTGCCGCTTCCCCCTTGTGGTGACTCCATTATTGTTGGGTGCGCAGTAATAAAGCGAGGGCTCGGCGGCTTCGATCGGCTGACCTGAGAGAAGGCGGCTCCGGACAGCTGACTTCACCATGATGGATCACCTCGCTCGCTCCTTCTCACCTGCCCAGTGGATTGTGTTCTCGCACGGTGTTCGCTCTGTCAGGCCTTCGAGAACGAGGCCGTTGTCCAATTGGAGCTGTTGTTCTCCACATCTTTGAACATGGATGTGACGTAATTGGTCGTACAGTAGATTAAATTAATTTCCTCAACACCAGTTTACTGTAGTGGACAGTCACTGCCAATTTGTTATTTTTAGTTTTTGGCTTTGTTTTTTTCTCAAGGCTGAGCAAAATTGGTAACGGCCCATTTCTTTGCCATTTTTTCATGCGTCTACGTGGGTTTGTGTTCTGCTCTGTGATTGGTTGGCCACTGAACCACAGGGCGTGTCAGACTCCTTTTGAGCATCTCAAAATGGAAATTGGGAAAATTAATGGATGCTTTTATCACAACTTTCATCAGATAAAACGTTCAAATTCCGCTTTAGATAATAATAATAATAATAATAATAATAATAATAATAATAACAATGCTAATAATAATAATAGTTGAACTTTAGTTGATCTTTGATTTTTCAAATTTGTATTAAGATTTGTTCAAATTATGTAATGACGGCAGAATTTTTACTGGGTAGAATAGTAAACATTTTACATTTTTTAAATTAGATTTGTATCACTTTTCAATGATGAAACTTTTTAGTGATCACTTTTTTTTTAAACTTGCACTGTATTTATCCTCATCCAATCATCTGCCTTGTTTATTCTGAGGTCGTGGGAGATTTTGTGACGTTTACAATTTTGCTGTTTTAAATTTTATTTCAATAAAATCAATACTGATAGTAAAACTATCGAGAACAGTCGATATTTTTAACATTTTTAACCTTGTATCCAAAAAATTGGCTTTTTCAATTCAAAGTAAACTATCAAGAACTGTCAGTGATGTTTACACAAAATAAGAGTCTTTCTATACTTTTTTATTTTTACATTTTATCCAAAAAAAATTGTGTTTTAAAATTCAAAGCAAGCTATCGAGCACCGTCAGTGAAGTTTACATGAAAAAACGTCATTTTAAAAATTTTGCCTTTTACATTTTATTCAACAAAATTGTCTTTTTCAATTCAAAGTGAACTATCGAGAACAGTCAGAGAAGTGTCATATTTTTTCGGTTCCAGCTGCAGATTGTTTTGATGTGTTTGGACTGTGAGGGTCTAACTGGCTCCTCGGGGACTTCCTGTAAACCCACCCTGAAGCGGCAGCTGCAGCTCCGGAGACTTCTGTTATTCAGCACATCTATTACGCTGCCTTTGCTTATCTCACTATATTCCTTCCTTAAAAAAAGAAGGGGTAAAAATAGACGGCGATCTCCGGAGATTGGGGCTCTCAGGTATGTTCTGATCCGGAACCTTCATGTAAAGTCGAAGCTAAAGCCAATCCAGACTCATCATCGATCTGGGAAGAAAGTCCAGGCGGAGTTCAGGACAAGCAGCAACACATGTCTGGTGGTGATTGGTCAGGAACTTGAATGACGGAGACTTTAGTGCATAATGGAGGACGATTATGTGTGTGTGTGTGTGTGTGTGTGTGTGTGTGTGTTCTAGACAGCAGGACGGCAGAGGAAGGTATTCAGACAATGTCCATGTGGTTCATTAGGGATGGAGATCAAACGGCGTGGCCCTCTTTAGCTCCACTGACAGAAGACAGAAGATCTGTCCTCTCCTCACCAGCTGGGGAATCGTGGAGGACGAGTGAAAGAGCAGCGGAACGTGACGCAAAAAAAGAAATGTCCGCCCGACTAAGAGCAGAGGAGAGGAACATGATGGGACATCAATAATGAATTGATAACAGTTATTTATAGAATGTATCGTATTTACGCAAATATAAGGATAAAAAGTGGACCCCTGATTTTTTAGGCACAAAATTGAAAAAAAAATTCTGGTTCAATTACGTTAATATTCTCTTAAAAATACTATTTTTTCATTATTTGACAAACCTAACTTGTGACTCGTATCATTCTAATATCGTTTTACTTGAATAACAGAAAAAGAGTCGATTCTAGTGGTCAGAACTTCATTTCCCAAGATCCTTTGCTCTCCAGTCAGACTCCGCACATGCGCAGAGCAATTGTTTCAAGCTCAGGCCTGTTTCAAGCTCTCTGTTTATCTGACGCCGTGTGAATAGGAAGGTTTATTATCCCCTGTGCAGCGTTTTGATTGTGTCAGTTCCTTCGTTTTTTTTTTACTTTTGCCCGTGTTCTTCATTTTCCACGGTTTTGACTCTTTCTGCGTTTTCTACCTATTTGTAACCGGTTGCACTGTCATATTTTGTGTTCTCTGTTTGTTGTAATAAAAAATATGGTACTGAATTTAGTTTAATCTTACTTCCTTTGTCCAGTGTTATTTTGTCTCTGTTAAGAGTGACTGGGAAAGCATTCGAAAACGTCTATTTTGGGAGAAATGTTCACCGCAATTTTCCTCATCCAATCATCTGTCTTGTTTATTCTGAGGTCGTGGGAGATTTTGTGACGTTTACAATTTTTCCGGTTTAAATTATGATGTGTGTGTGTGTTACACTGGATGATGTCATCACACATGTGATGTTATACTTCTAAGATATAATCTCTCAATTCTTTGTAAAATAAACATTTTGTCGATGGAACAATTCAATGAATAGTTAACTTCAAAATTCACAATTTCAATTAACTTGACTTTTTTTTTTTTTTTACTTTTTATCCCAAAAAAAGTTGCCTTTTTAAATGCAAAGTAAACTATCAAGAACAGTCAGTGAAGTTATTTGAAGTGAAGTAATTTTTTTTATATCATTTTATCCAAAAAATTGGCATTTTCAATTCAAAGTAAAATACCAAGAACAGTCAGTGAAGTTTACATAAAAAAGTATCTTTCTTTACATTTTTTTTTACATTTTATCCAAAAAAATCTTTTTAAATTCAAAGTAAGCTATCGAGAACAGTCAGTGAAGTTTACATAAATAAACTTTACATTAAAAAAGTGTCATTTTTTAAATAAAATGTTTACATTTTATCCAAAAAGTTGGCTTTTTCACTTCAAAGCAAGCTATTAAGAACAGTCAGTGAAGTTTACATACATACATACGTGTAATTTTTAAATAAAATGTTCACATTCCATCCAAATTTGTACCCATATTATTGGAGGAACGTTCACTATTAACACCTTTCCACCGCGTGGAGCACCACCCGAGAAGTCTCCCTCATCCTGGCTTGTGATTGGCTCGTGCTGGGAAGTGATGCTGAGGATGTAAAGGATGGGGAGCCGCTCATGAATACCAACTCTGCCCGTTTGATAAGGTCACAACAGCCCAGCCAGGTATAATTACCGTGTTTTTACACCGGTAAGTGCTGCGGCTGGAGCGGGACCCGGGGGTCCGGGACACGCACAACAAGATAAAGTAATGTTTATTTATCCCTCCCGAAGGATCCATTTACTTGCTCAGCTTCTCCTGGAGAAACAAGCTCGGAGACAAATAAACCCCACGCTGGCTGGCACGCCGTATTGAGCGCAGGGTTTATAATGGCCGAGCGAAGGGTCAGCAATTAACGCCTCAAAACTCCGCTCGGGATTAATAGGCCGGGAGGAAATGGCCACCGCCTTTGTGTGAGTAATGGCATCGTGGAAATTAAAAAAAAAAAAAAAATAGAGGGAAATCAATGTAAACGGTTAAAAGTCGACGACGGACCCTGATTGGATAAACTTGTGGGTGGAGATGAAAATCTCAAAATTTGTTTATTTAGTTAAACCATTTTTTGTTTTGCTTTTTTTTTTTCAACGAGATTTTTCAATGCAGAAATTGACAGCAGAGCATTTTTTTACAAACCTGAGCAATAAAATATTAAAATGTTTTCTTGGTTTTTTTTAGAAAGACTTTCGATATAAAAAAACCCACCTTTACACCACATGAGCACAATTTACAAGCTTTAGTTTTAAATTTGTCAAAATACCCATCCTTCTTTTCTTTCATTCATCTATCCATCCATTCATTCATCCTTTCTTCCATCCATCCATTTATCCATCCTTCCTTTCCTTCTTTCTTTCTTTCTTTCTTTCTTTCTTTCTTCCTTCGTTCTTTCCATCTTTCCATCCATCCATTTATCTATCTATCTATCTATCTATCCATCCATCCATTCATTTTCTTTCCTAATTCCATCCATTCTTCCTCCCTTCTTGCCTTCCATCCATCCATATATCCATCCATCCATTCAATCTTCCTACCTTCCATCCATCCATCCATTTTCTTCCATTCATCCATCCATCCTTCCTTCCTTCCATCCATCCATCCATCCATCCAATCTTCCTTCCTTCCTTACATATATCCATCCATGCATCCATGTTCTTCCATCCATCATTCCATTCATTTATAAATCCAACCTTCTTTCCTTCCTTCCATCCATTCATCCAACCATCGTTCCTTCCTTACATCTATCCATCCATGCATCCATTTTCCTCCATCCATTCATTAATTCATCAATCCAACACTCGTTCCTTCTTTTCTTGCATTCATCCACCCAACCATCGTTCCTTCCTTTTAAACCATGCATCCTTCTTTTCAAACTTCCTTCCTTCAATCCATCATCCATCCATTTGCTTCCATCCAAACAACAATCGTTCCTTCTTTCCTTCCTTCCATCCATCCTTCCTTACTTCCATCCATCATCCATCCATTTTCTTCCATCCATCCATCTATTCTTTAAACAGAGACTTGTAGCCATTGCCAGTAACTCTGGTGCGGAACACACTCCCTGCATTGTTGGCTGACCAATCACAGCGCAGGATGGTCAGATCACGTTATAGGGCGAGACAAAGGAAGACCTGTGATAACCTCTCCAGCGCAGGAGCAGAGCGGTGGAGGACTGACCTTAGGTAGGCGCTCGGGGTCGCCCGGGTGTCGTGGGATCACCTTCTGCAGCCGCTGGAAGCCGTAGTCAATAGTGGGTTCATTCAGAGCTGCGGGAACACAGAGGAGTCAAGCATGTTACCCCGGTGAAACTCAACACCTCGCTGCAATTACCACTCTGAAGAAAGACCTCAATGTGGTCTCCACCTCAGCTCCAGCGCATATCAGGTTTCCCGCCTAAATAGCCGCGCGTTAAACCCACGCAGAAAAAAAACCAACGCATGCGCCCTCGGCCCCGCCGCATGAAGGAGGCTTTCACCACGCTTTTTTGGCACTGGAGTTCGTTCCCACACTTGGTGAAGTTTGTTTGGGCGAATGAGAAAGCAGCAGCGGTATTGGTCCGCTTTAAAAAACGAGCCAAACAACAGTGGTGTAAAGTACTTGAGTAAATGCACTTTGCTACTTTACTCGAGTATTTTTGGCTACTTTGTACTCGTACTCAGTATCAAAAATTTTAAGCAAAATGTTACTTGTGGGTGGAGTTAAAAATCTCATAATTCGCTTGTTTAGTTAAATCTTTTTTTTTTAAACAAGGTTTTTCAATGCAAAAATTGACAGGACAGCAACTTTTTACAAACCCAAGCAATAGAATAACTTGACTACATTTGTGATTGAGTATCTGTACTCTAAATTTGAATGGACACTTCCAAACCCGTTATTTGCTACAGTGAATTAGTGGCTGTACTATTTTGCATTTTGAGTTTGACTGAGACTGACTTTTTGCCATTTGAAACATTCAGGTGTGAAATTTTATTTCCAAAATAGAAAACAGAATCTCATAAATAAAGAGTTTCTTTTTATCACACGTCTTGATTATTTTTTAGCGTAAATTCAGTACAAGTGAAATATGTTCTTGATTTTCGGGTATTTCGCACCTCAGCCAAACTTTCAATCTTTCTTTCAATCTTCCCCTTACTTTCAAACTATCCTCCCTCTTTCCTCTCTTTCTCTCTCCATCTTTCCCCTCACCATCCCACTCTATTCTTCTCTCTCTATCTTTCCCCTCACTCCTCCTTCCCCATTCTCTCTCTCTCTCTCTCTCTCTCTCTCTCTCTCTCTCTCTCTCTCTCTCTCTCTGTCTCAGCTCACAGACAACATTCGTGAAGAATTCACAGGATTCATGAAGAGTTAGTCATAAATCTGCATTGTGATACTCATCAACTGATTCGGACCAGAGCGTTGTGGGCAGGTACCAAAATGCTAGAAGAACCGAATCACGGGTGTACAAGCCATTAAAGATCAAGACCAGAAGCTGCCAGAGGGCTTTCCTCCAAAAGCAAGACTACAACCAACACAAAAACACCAGCGTTCCTAGAAAACACTCGGCGCCTCTACACACACTCGAAGAATAAATACAACCGACTGGGACGCCTTCGCCCGGTGTGTGAGCCTCACTAATCGGCGAAACAAATCTACGCGGCTCTGTTATGAGCAAATAATCGAATTAAAGTTTTCATTTCTGCGTGCGGCACCTCCCGCTCCGCCGGGGCCGGGGAACCTTCAGCGAAACTGGCGTAGGACACAGAAAGAGGATAATATTGAGAAAGCAACCCGATCTGCGTGATAGGGCCAAACATCCTGCCGGACCGGACCACATGCGGCTGCCGCTGGTGTTGTTCTAACCTCTCTGGATGGACGGGACTTTCACGCTGAGACAATGGGTCTTTCTCCGCCACCGGACATGTTTATGCGTGGATTTGGTATGGATGGTGAACGCCGAGACACTTAGAGCACCAGCATGTGGCAGAAGGACTTCAACGCCATGACGAGGCATCGAGCTCAACGTGACGAGAGAGAGAAGGAATGCAAAGTCACTGTAGATGATGAGATGAGGAGAGTCTAGAATGCTGTAGACGCAACTTTAATCTAGTAAAATGTTGACAAAAGTTTAAGAAGAAAGTTGTCAAAGAGCCAAGACACTATTGGGGAAAACGCTGGGCACCAGCATGTGGCAGAAGGTCTTCAACGCCATGAAGAGGAACCGAGCTCATTGTGACGAGAAGGAATGCAAAGCCACTGTAGACGAAGAGAAAAGGTGAGGAGAGTCCAGAACATTGTAGACCCAACATTAATCTAGTGAAATGTTGACAGAAGTTTAAGAAGAAAGTTGTCAAAGAGCCAAGACACCATTGGGGAAAACGCCGGAAACTTAGTGCACCAGCATGTGGCAGAAGGTCTTCAACGCCATGACGAGTAACCGAGCTCAACGTGACAAGAAAGAGAAGGTATGCAAAGCCGCTGGAGACAAAGAGATGAGGAGAGTCCAGAACACTGTAGATGCAATTTAATCTAGTAAATGGTTGACAAAAGTTTAAGAAGAAAGTTGTTTAAGAGTCTGAACACAAGTGGCTGAAGATCTTCAACGCCATGACGAGGAACCAAGCTCAACGTGACGAGAGAGAGAGAAGGAATGCAAAGTCACTCTAGACGAAGAGATGAGGAGAGTCCAGAATGTTGCAGACGCTATTTAATCTAGTCAAATCTAGTACAAGTTTAAGAAGAAAGTTGTCGAAGAGTCTGAACGCAAAGACACTATTGGGGAAAACGCTGGAAACTAAGTGCACCAGCATGTGGCAGAAGGTCTTCAACGCCATGACGAGGCATCAAGCTCAACGTGACGACAAAGAGAATACAAAAGAATGTAAAAGAATACAGAATACAAAGCCGATGTAGACAAAGAGAAAGGGTGAGGAGAGTCCAGAACATTGTAGACCCAACTTTAATCTAGTAAAATGTTGACAAAAGTTTAAGAAGAAAGTTGTCGAAGAGTCTTGGTTACGCTCCTTTTTCTGAATTTCTTCTCTCCCTCTCTTTCACCCTCCTCTACTCACCATCCCTTTAGCCCACCCCCCGCCCCCCAACCCATTTTTCTTTTTTACTCTATTTATCTCTCTCTCTTGCTTTCTTTTTTCTCATGCCTTTCTCTTTCTTTCATCTTTATTTCTTTCCTCTCTTTCTCTTTTTTCCCATCTTTCCCCTTGCCATCCCACTCCATTCTCTCTCTCTTTATGTCTCTCTTATCCTTTTTCTCTCTGCCCATTGATTCCCTCACCCCTCCTTCTCCATTCTCTTTCTCTCTCTCCATTTCTCCCCTCCATTCACTTTCTCTCTATCCATCTGTGCCCCCCCCCCCGTCTCTCTCACTCTCACACTCACACACACACACACACACACACACTCTCTCTCTCTCTCTCTCTCTCTCTCTCTCTCTCTCTCTCTCTCTTACATACATCTCTCATAACCCCTTACTACCTACCTCTTTCTCCATCTCATTTTTTCATTCAATTTTTTTATGTTAATCAATATGTTCTATTCTGCTAAGTCTTTCTACCTCTTCATCTTTCCCCTCGCCGCTTTCTCATTCTGTTCTTTCACTTGTTTGTCCGACTCTCTCTCCAACAATACTATCTCTCTCTTTCTCTTTGCGTGGCTCACTCGTTCTCTCGATAAGCGCCTACTGCCCAAAGCAAGACGTCTTGCACACACTCGACCGGCGTTCCCCAGGCTCTAATTGTTCGCTTGAGTCCCAGGGAAACGGAATCAGCTTCTGTTCGCCCCGTAGGGCGCAGCCTGGACGTGTCCCGGGGGTGAAGACCTCGCTCCCCTCGGCTCCGCAGCTGATGGGACAGACTGTGGGCATCCAGCGAGTCCAGGGGATTCAGACAGAACCCGACCCCTGAAGCCCGGAACCCAAGCTGTGCGCAGCCTTTCTCCACCAGCGCCGACTGCCGATCAATGACCATCGATGCGGCTTTATAAGAACAAGCGAAATGCGATTAGCACTTGAGAACAAAACAAGGAAATGGATGAATAAAACCACCCTCTCGCTGTTATTAAAAGCACTTGACGCTGGCTGAAGCACTCGAATCACGTCTTGAACCTCGGAGACGAGAGTGACTGGATGTTTGTTTAAAGAGCAAGACTCGGGGAAAAAAAAAACGCGGTTAAAACAATCCCGGGCCGTGATGGAGAACAGACCACGGCTATCAGCGAAGGAAAGAACAACACAAACAGCTGAACGTGACAGAATGATCCAAAGCCGCCCCACGGCCCACAATACATCATATCTAAATAGGCTTCCTGTAATCAGGCCTGGTGGAGGTTTGAGACGGCAGCGTGATCTACAAGTGGCCCTGTAGAGCCGTAACGGGGGTCCGGAACCCTGGATTCCTAAAAAAACGCAATCAAAGAGCGAAATATTGTTCGGCTTCACGCGGATGTTAGAAGGAGTGATTACGTACAGGGTTTTAAACAAAGTGTGGTTATTAATGAAGATACCCGTGACTGGAACCCGCTCGACCCAGAAGGTAAAACTTCAAACCCCAAATCAATTTCTCTAAACAGTTTAATGAGCCCGAGGTTCAAATTTGCCGATTTGAGACGATGTGCAACTACAAAACTGGCCTCCAGAGGCTGAGGATTTATTTAGTCTAGCCTTGTTTTAAATATACGTACGACGTGTTTATGACAGCTTTATTACTGGTTGAATAATAAGACAGACAGATTGATAGATTAATGGACTGATAGTTGAACAAACGGAAGACAGACAGTCAGTCAATCAGATGGGCAGAAAGGTAGACAAACAGTCAGAGAGAGACAGACAAAAGTACACATACATACAAAATATAGAGAGACAGACAGTCAGGCAGACAGAATGGCAGAGAGACAAACAGATGGAAAGAAAGACAGTCAGGTAGTCAGATGCAGACAGACTGACAAAGTACAGACAGACAGACAAACACCAGACAGACAGACAGACAGAGACAAAAGTATGTACAGACAGACAGAGAGAGGCAGACAAACAGACAAAAGTACACAGACAGGCAAAAATATAGAGAGACAGACAGTCTGGCAGACATGATGGCAGAGAGACAAACATATTGGAAGAAAGACAGTCAGGTAGACAGGCAGTCAGATGCAGACAGACTGACAAAAGTACAGACAGACAGACAGACAGACAGACAGACAGACAGATGGGAAGAAAGACAGTCAGGTAGTCAGAGGCAGACCGACAGACAGACAGACAAAAGTACAGACAGACAGACAAACAGCCGGGGCAGACAGACAGAGAGACAGACAAAAGTACACAGACAGACAAAATATAGGTAGACTGGCAGTCAGAGGCAGACAAAAGTACAGACGGAGAAAATATAGAGAGACAGTCAGAGAGACAGACAGACAAAATATAGAGAGACAGACAGTCAGACAGACAAAATATAGAGAGACAGTCAGACAGACATACAGACAAAATATAGAGAGGCAGACAGAGAGACAGACAGACAAACAAAATATAGAGAGGCAGACAGAGAGACAGACAGATGGGAAGAAAGACAGTGAGGTAGACAGGCAGTAAGAGGCAGACAGACAGACACACACACACACACACACAGTCAGACAGACAGATGCGGGAGGTCAGATCCACTTTCACAGTAACGCATAAGCTCAGGTGAATAAGGATGAGTAAAGCTGAAGTGCAGAGACGAAGGACACAGTGAAGAGTGAGTAAGGCTGCAGGTAATAACTACACATCTCCTGTGCGAGCAGAATGAGGCGCGTGTGTTACCCTGCCGCTCTTTCCCTTTGACTTCTGCGTGCGGCGTTATTCACATGTGGACGGATGTTTCAGGCGATTGCTGAGACTCGGACGCGGCTAATCACGTGACAGAGTCGCCCACTGAGCGCGGTGATGCAAACGATTCACACCAGCGAGGTCACGCAACTCTGCTGTCACCCAACAAACACACAGCGCCAGTGACAATTACTGTAGCACCCCCAAAATAAACACATACATACATAGATAGATAAAGAAGGAAGGAAGGAAGGAAGGAAGGAAGGAAGAAAATTGAAAGAAAGACAGAATAAGAAAGACAGAAAGAAAAGAAAAAAGAATGAATGAAGAAAGAAAGAAACAAAGAAGGAAGGATGGATTGGAGGAAGGAAGGAAGGAAGGAAGAAAGAAAGAAAAATGAAAGAAAGACAGAAAAGAAGGAAGGAAGAAAGGAAGGAAGAAAAATGAAAGAAAGAAAGAAAGAAAGAAAGAAAGAAAGAAAGAAAGAAAGAAAGAAAGAAAGAAAGAAAGAAAGAAAGAAAAACGGAAAGAAACAGACAGACAGAAAGAAAGAAAGAAGGAGGGAAGGAAGGAAGAAAGGAAGGAAGGAAGGAAGGAAGGAAGGAAGAAAAATGAAAGAATGACAGAAGTAGAAAACAGAAAGAAAGAAAGAAAGAAAGAAAGAAAGAAAGAAAGAAAGAAAGAAAGAAAAAAGAAAAAAGAAAAGAAACACAAACAGAAAGAAAGAAAGAAATAAAGAAAGAAAGAAGGAGGGAAGGAAAGAAGAAAGAAAGAAAAATGAAAGAAAGAAAGGAAGAAAGAAAAAAAGGAAAGAAAGAAAGAAAGACAGACAGACAGACAGAAAGAAAGAAAGATAGATTGAAGGAAGGGAGAGAGGGAGGGAGGGAAGGAACAAAGGAAGGAAGGAACAAAGGAAGGAAGGAAATGGAGAAAGAAAGAAAGAAAGTCTACTGGGTATTGATCATGTCTGACTGATACTCTGTATAGTTCTTATTCATGCTCAGTTAATGTTAATTAATGTGTAATTATTGTGTTATTATAAGTGATTATAAGTGATACCAAATATTTTTATATGAAAAAAAAAAATACAAAATACTGTAAAGATATAAGCGACACACTTCAATCAGAACAGAGCTCGGATCACCGCAAACCGAGTTTTATCCCTGAAACATCCCAATCACTCAGAAACATTAACAGATGACAGATTCTTTTTCTTTTTTTTTTTTTCTTTTTCCGGAAGATCAAAACGAGAAAAAGATATCAGGCAAACATAAATAAATGAACAACAAGCTGGACTTGACGGATTCCTTGCAATCACACAGATCAATGCTCATTGAAATTTCATGAAGGAGAGTCGGATCGCTTCATATTTCAAAATAATAACTGCAGGCCGCAGGGGTGAAGAACAAGCCACGACTGAAGACAATACCACAGTAAACACCAGGAGAAGCACCAGCACTTCCTCACACGAGTCGTTTTCATAAGCGTAGTAAGTGCGCTTTACAACCACTCAGTCATTCAAATTACGTAATTATGAAGCTCCACAGTTGAAGATGAAGATGGAGATTAATATATAATTAATATATTAATTAATATATTAAGATCTACCTTCTGACCTAGGTAGAAAAAACGTAATTAATAAAATGTAAAAACTTGGAAAAAAAAAACATCTTCCGCATTATATAACTCCTAATTTTATTGAAACCAAGTGTTGCAATCACTATAAAGGCATTAATAATGGCATTCTATTCTATTCTATTCTATTCTATTCTATTCTATTCTATTCTATTCTATTATGTACTCAATAATAATAACAACAACAACAAAAACAACAACAAAAATAATAATAATAATAGTTATTATCATTAAAAGTATTATTATTGTTATTATTATTATTAATAATAATATTAATAATAATTATAAGCTGATAAACTAGAATGAAAACAGTACATTATAGCAACGTTTTAATAACATGAATCAAAATATGAATGAAATTATAAAATGAAAGATTATATAGATTAATATATATATATATATATATATACACAATATACAATATAATATTTGATTGTATTTAATTTAATTTTTTTTCATCTATTATATTTGTAATCTGCTGATTATGTAAATAAATAAATAAACACATTTATATGTGAACATCATGTTTCACGAAGCGAAAATTGGTTTTCTAACATTTTTCTGCACCGACACGTGGAGGCGCTCGTTTGCTCAGACTCCGCCTATTTAATCAGCTGTTACTTGCGCCGCTATCCATCCATCCATTTCCTGAACCACTTTTCCATTTCTGCGCCACCGGGATCCAGCAACTCTGGACACACCCCCAGAACAGCCAACCAATCACAGAGCAGGCCGCCCATTTACCCCTCGTTCTGTAGGAGGACACCTGGAGACCCGGAGGAAACCCACGAGAACCTGCAACCCCACCAGCTGAGCCACAGAGGAAGAGCAGCAAGGCATGCTGGGTAATGGGAAGCTTTCAGGCGCTGTACGCTCAGGTGTGATGTCATACGCGGCGGAGGCCAATCGATGCGAGTGTTGGATGGCTCTGTGAATTATTGCTTCATTTCTCTCCCTACACAGATGAGGCCTGTTTTTCTTCTCCGCGATCAATACCCTACAATCTCGTTTTTATCCATTTCCCCATAAACCCGGCCGTTGCGTTTATTTGGAGAATCCGACAGGCTAAATAAGGCGTCGCTTTAAAAAAAAAACGGCAAAATGAACGACTTGTTTTCCTTGATCCCGAACAGCAGCTTCTGTGTGTGTGTGTGTGTGTGTGTGTGTGTGTGTGCAGCGAGAACCGATGGCTCTAGTTTGATTGCAGCAATCTTCTTCATCGGAAGGGATTTTAATTGTAATGGCTGCCATTGATTGGCCAGTTTGATCTCGTCTGTCAATACAATTTAAGAGTCTCATTATCTAATCGAACCGTCACTCAGCGTGAAACACTCCGTCAGAGAAGGAGCGCGAAAATAACCGTAGACGTGTTGAGATTCTTACACGTCTGTGTGTATGTGTGTGTGTGTGTGTGTGTGTCTTGTCAGTGTGTCTGTGTGCGTGTGTTGGTTTATCTGCGTGTGTGTGTTTTTATAGTGTGTTGTTAATGCGTGTGTTTGTGTGTGTGTGTGTGTGTGTGTGTGTGTGTGTGTGTGTTCGTGCAGTGTGTTATGCTGGTGTTTGTGTGTATCTGTGTGTTATTTTGTCCAAAAATAACAATGAAATCACAGTTTGTTAACTAATATTTAATAAAACGTGTACGTGAAACCTGGGCCAGAAGTTTTCAAATGACAAAAAACAAACAAACAAAAAATCTGAAGCGAAAAAAAAAGTTTCAAACGAAAACATGAAAGAAAAAAACGCAAATGTAAAGCATTTTCCTTTGACTCTTAGAAATTTACGTTTGATATTTTTGGCCCTAATCTGATTCCATAATTCCGGAAAGAAACGGAAAACCCTTCGACGTATGATGCAAACACGACATCTGTGAGAAGTGGCGCACAACCAAACACGCGTGTTGTGGATGTTGAGCTTCGTCTCGCTAATCTGACGACTTTAACTGCTTGTGGCTTTCCGTGCAATCGCAGAGTTTTTGCCAATTTTAGGGAGAAGTGAGATCGGTACATTTGTAAAAATGGTAAATGTCTCATTGATGGGACAAATAGAAGTTTTCTTCTTCTTCTTCTTCTTCTTCTTCTGGTCCTTATTACGCTGCACAAATTGAAAACGACTTGAATGACACAACTAACGACTAACGTGATTAACTTAAAAACTTTGTATACATTTAAACTGTTTAAAAGTTGTTTTTCTTCTTTGTCTTGCAGCAGCTTCCTCAATCTCCCTTTTTTTCCATCTTTTTCTACTCCCTCATTTTTCCTCTAGTTTGGACTCTCTCTCTCACACACACACACAAACACACACACACACACACACACACACACACACACACATACTCTCTGTCTCTCTTTCTCTTTCTCTCAAACACACTCTCCTTGTCTCTCTCTCTTTATTTGTCTCTCTATTTCCCTGTCTCTCCCTCTTTCTCTGTCTCTCTTCGTATTTGTCATTCTCTATCTCTCGCTCTCTCTCTTTCTGTCACATCCTCTCTATCTCTCTCTGTCTCTCTTTCGTTCTCCCTCTTTATTCTTCACTAATTCTCTCTCTCTCTCTCTCTCTCTCTCTCTCTCTCTCTCTCTCTCTCTCTCTCTCTCTCTCTTTCTCTCTCTCTCTGTCTTTCTTTGTCTCTCTATTTCTCTCTGTCTCTCCCTCTTTCTCTCTCTCTCCGTCTTTGTAATTCTCTCTCTCTTTCTATCTCTCTGTCTCACCCTCTCTATCTCTCTCTGTCTCTTTTTCATTCTCCTTCTTTATTCTTCACAAATTTTTCTCTCTTCCAGGCTTTCTCACCCCGACTTTTTTCCTCCTCATATTTCTTTATCTCCGTATCTCGAACCCAATTTTCTCTTCTCTTTCTCTCTTGACCCCCACAATCTTTCAGCTTCTTATGAATTCGTGATGCTGCTCATTTTAAAAACTGTAGTACAAGGTGAGTCGCTCTGACTCTAAAATCAAATTCTCTACTAAAAATGTTAATAAACAGCGAAAAAGACAAATACAGGCAGCTCATACATGCATATTCGGCTTTGGCATAACGTGAGGGAGATTAAGTGTGGACACTTTTAATTTCTGTGAATTATCCCTTAGCTGCTCACCGTCGGCTGGCCGGAGGCACGGCAACGTCTCGGTGTGCCAAGAATTCCAGAGAATGGGAAACTTCTGGAACAAGAGGCTTTTGAGGAATCCCTTAGCCGAATCGCTAAAGTCGCGGCCAAAAATGGCGTCCACGTGATGGTGAAAACCGTTGGCGAAAGTGAGTAGACAGCGCTCCTACTGTTCATAGATGGTCAGATCGGAAAGACAGGAATGCTTCTCTCTTCCCTTCAGCGATTTTTCCAGGTAGGGCCGACCTTTTCCGCATGGCTGTGTGGTGTTTGCGCGCGCTAGCATCACTGCACCATTGATTTAATTAGGTCTCCATCTCCTCTGCCTGACAGAAGTTGATTAGAGGTGCCAGATGCCCCATGTGTAATTCCACTGCCAGCTGCCACTGAGCTTTGCCAATAGTCTATGATTAGTACCCACTGGCAACTGGGCAAGGCACAGGTGCCAACTGGAGCGGGGAGAGAGAGACATACTAGCTAAAGTCCTAAAGCTGGAGCTCCAAAGCGACACAAGCACTAGAAGAGTCCAAAAGACTCGAAACCTGAGGGAATTGAGCGGGAAAAGAGGCGCTCTACAAATTACAGTAGCCTCCCGCTGAAGCCCTGGTGTAAGTACACGACCAGTTTAAGGAGGCATAGCTCTGCAAAAATCCAAAGTTCAAGATTTGTCCGTTTGAAGGGTTTAGAGATCAGGACGCTCACTAGAGAGATCAGGTGCTCACAAGAGAGATCAGGCGCTCACTAGAGATTTCAGGCGCTAACAAGAAACATCAGACACTCTTTGAGAGAGATCATGAGCTCACAAGAAAGATCAGGCCACTCAAGAGGGAGATCTGATGTTCATAGCAGATACCAAACGCTCACAACAGAGATCAGGCATTCACGAGAGAGATCAAATGCCCTCAAAAGTGAGATCAGACGCTCACAAAAGAGAGATCAGACGCTCACAAAACAGAGATCAGGCACTCACGAGAGAGATCAGATGCTCCCAAAAGGAATCAGGCACTCACAAGAGAGATCAGATGCTGACAAAAGAGAGACCAGATGCTCACAAGAGAGATCTAGAGAGTCTGATCTCTCTTTTGTGAGCATCTGATCTCTCTTGTTGAGCGTCTGGTCTCTCTTTTGAGAGTCTGATCTTTCTTTTCTGGGAATCTGATCTATATTGGGAGTGTCTGATCTCTCTTGTGCGAGTCTGATCTCTCTTTTGAGCACCTGATCTCCGTCCTGAACGCCCAATTGAATTGCCCCTCGGGGACAAATATAGTTTCTTTGACTTTGACTTGAATCTCTCTTGTGAGAGTCTGATCTCTCTTTTGTGAGAACACACACACACACAAAAGAAACACACACACCCATGAACAACACACACACACACACACACCCTTTGCAACAAAACATCCATCTTTCACGGCCTCCGCATGTTCTTGATGGCTCTATGGCACAGGGAAGCATCTAGAAGCGCGGCCGTAAAGCCGAGTGACCATCTGCCCGGTGATTTGGAGGCGTGTGTTGCGGTCTGGGTGATTGTGTGTGTACGTCTGAGTCCCTCCCTCCGCGTTCCAGCTGAATAGGCCGTGAAGAGAAGCCAAGCCCAGCTCCATAAACCCGCCGGCGCGGGCACCAGCCGAGCCGACAATGCCCACAGCTGTGCAGTTTAGGCGCGGTGATGAGACAGGCCTTTCTGCACTGCAACCTTCAGCGCTTTAATGCTCTACAGAAAAGCTGCGCTTGTACTTTGACGGCGCGCTCTAAATTTAAACAAAAAGCTGCAACATCAGCTAACAAAGCCTTCAGCTCTTCCTCTGCTGATCTCACATTGTTTCGCCATTAGAATCCATCATAACGCCCGGGCGAAGAACTTAATCACTTCCTGTTGGCTGAGCTCCCGAATGTAGCAGAAGATATCACACGTGACCTGGCGTTTCCTCCTGGAGATAAGCTCCACAATTCCCTTATCAGAGCCTCGGATGTTCCTCGGCTCTGAGGTTCAGGAAATAGGTACGTGCTGGGCTCCTACTGTACGTACAGTAAGTACGAGGCATCATAAAGACACTTTGCTATCCCTCACCTGTGTAGATGAATCTGCCCGGCGTCCCTTTGCAGAACTGTTTGGACTTGTAGGACAGGGTGACCTCCACGACCCCGGGAATGTGTCTGGGCGGAGTCTGAACGCGAATGGCGTGAGGCGTGATGAGCTGAAATAGAAAGGAACATGTTACACAACTGAAACTGTTTGTCCCAATGAGATCAATAATTGAAACAAATAAACAAGTTTTCTTATAAATCATATATTATTATTATTAATATTATTCTTATAGAAATACTATTATATATAAAACATAATTATTGATCTGTATACTTACTGTTACATAGTCTGTTGTAACTGACTGCATGTAACTGTTACACACTGTTACAAACTAGAATTTAATAAATCTGTTTGTTTTGTGTCAGTAAAGTTTTGGACTGTAATAACACTGACATATTATATTATTATATTTTTATATTTGTAATATTGTAAAGAAATGTTAGTTTTGTGTGACCTATTATATTATTATTTACATTGTAAGAAATGCTCTTTTTTAATTTTATATGTTGTTAATATGTCTAGTTGAAGAACAATGCTCACTTGTTATTTTTTTTTTTTCTTTGTGTAGAAATGTCTTTCTTTGCAATTGGCTGTAGAAACAACAAAAGAAAAGAAAAAAACGCAACTTCCCCACGTAAAAGTTTTCCTTTTGTTAATTTCGGTGGCATTGACAGTGACTGATTTCAGTTTAAATTAGCGGCAAAACTGCAAAACAAGACTTTTCACGTTCTCAGTTTCGGGAAAATCTGTCGACATTTACTTGTGCGTTTTATGACAATTATGCAAATGCAAAACTACTGTAGCATGTTTATGGAACATGCGTTTAATTTAATCCCATCTCCCACAATCCATATTACTTAAGCTGGACGGCTTTGTTCTGTGATTAGACTGTGATTTGACTGCTCGGCGTTTGGGAAACCGGCTGGAAAGCGTTTGAAAAGAAGCCTCGACTCTACAAAGCAGCCGCACACGCTCAGTTTCCCACCAGAAGCTGTCGTTTTTTTTTTTTTTTTTTTTTTTTTNNNNTTTTTTTTTTTTTTTTTTTTTCTCGTTTTTTTTCAAAGCCAGCGGCGGCTTCACGTGCTTTAAACTGTCCCTTTCATTGCTCACTTAGCTCGGGCTTTCATATGCCAGGCGCCGCTCCGCTCACCTCTCGGATAAATACAGCACTGTCGATGAGAGTCTTTTTATAGAATTACCTCTTTCAATTCGCTCTTCGCTCAACAACAGCCAAGCGGAATCGCAGCTTAACAAGAGTCGGAGACGCAAATAGATGGGAAAACAGACAAACACTCCAGCTGAAGCGCTAGTTTTCCCAGCAGGCACCTCTGATCCGGTCGAGAGGGTTTCGATGAATTTAGTTTGACGATTGAGACGCGGGGCCTTTTGGTGTCACACTTATGTTGTTGAGATGTCAAGTACTGTAATACTACTTTGTTACTTCACTTAAGTAGAAATTTGGCTTACTTTTAGTTTACTAGAGTAATTATTATTATATTATTATATTATAATTATATTACTGCGATTTCATTGCGGCTAGTTTGGTTACAAATACAAATTCTAATTGTATTTGTCATTTATTGTGTTTTTACAATCGTCCGGCTTATAAACATAGTGGGGGGGGGGGTGCAATAGAAATACAATAAAAAGACGAGATAAAAAGCATAAAAATACAATACAATAGGAGATAAAATATAAATGAACAAAATATAAGAGATAAAAATGCAATATGAGAAGGATGCAAAATACAAGATAAAAAAATGCTGGGTAGAATATGAATACAAAATAAAAGATAAAAAGATGAAGATACGCAAGTAAAAAATAAAATATAAAAGATAAAAATACAATAAGAAGAGAAAGAAAGAGAAATTTTCAGAGAGATATTTCCGTGTTGTCATTGATCTAAAAAAAACATCCATATAAATGAGAAGCCTGTTTGATTTTGTGTCGTGAGGCCGCTTAGATTGTCCTTTTTTCTTGGAAATCAAAATATTTTTTCATTATTTATAACTTTTATACTTACTAGTAGTTTTAGCAGTTTTAGTAACTGTACTTTTAATCTGATAAAGTGTCGGGCAGTTACATTTACTTCCACAGACGTATTTTTAATTCTAGTATCTATAGTATATTTTACTTTTAGTAAACTTAAGTAAAAAAGGTTCTTTTGACAGCACTTGTCGTTAGGACTATTTCTTGAGAAGTGATACCATGTCCAGTGATAAATCACGGCGACTCACCTCGCTCCAGACCAGCATGGTGCCGAAGATGACCTGCAGCCCATCGAAGAAGTTATCACCGATGATGATGACCGTCGCTCCCCCTGTTGTCCAGCCTTCACTGGGACTGATGGCCTTGATGCACGGAGTAGCTGTTTAAGAAAGAGAGACGGAGAGACGGTGAGAGTGATGACAAGGCAAGATAGATGAAGAGAGAGTAGAGAGAGAGATGAAGTTCAAGTTCAGTGCATTTGTAGGCCGCTTTTCACAGTTACAACTGTCTCAGAAAAAAGAAGAAAGAGGTGAGGAGGGAGTGAAGAGGGAGGAGAGAGAGAAGACAAAGAAGAGAGGAATGAGAAGTGAGGGAAAGATAGAGAGAGAAGAGAGAGCAATGAAGAGGAAAGGGAGGACAGGAAGAAAGAGAGGTAGGTGAAGAAGGAGGAGAGAGATAGAGAGAAAGAGAATGAGAGAGAAGAGAAGAGTGCGGGAGAGCAAGTGGGGGAGGGGGTAGAGTTAAAGAGAGAGAGAGAGAGAGAGAGAGAGAGAGAGAGAGAGAGAGAGAGAGAGAGAGAGAGAGAGAGGAAAGAATGGAGAAAGCAGAGAAAGAGAGAAAGGTGATGTGAGAGAAAGATTCTTGAGAGAGAAAAGGAGAGAGAAGGAAAGGTGAGGTGAGGGAAGAAAGAGAAAAAAGAAAGAAAGAGGAAAGCTGACAGCCAAGCTGAGAGAGAAGATGCTGAAGTAAAGGAAGTGTGTGTGTGTGTGTGAGAGAGAGAGAGAGAGAGAGAGAGAGAGAGAGAGAGAGAGAAGATGGTGAAGTGAGCAAAGAAAAAGAAAAAAAGAGAGAGGAAGGTGAAGATAGTAATGAAAGATCGAGAAGTTGAGAGAGGAAAGTGAAGTGAGGGAAGAACGAGAGAAAAACATAAAGAGAAAAGTTGAGAGAGAAAGAGAGAGAGAAGACAATGACGGAGAGAGAGAGTGAGCAAGGCAGAAAGAGAGTGAAAGAGAGAGAGGGAGAACGAGATAAGACGGTGAAGTGAGGGAAGAAAGCGAGAAAAAGAGAGAGAGAAGACAATGACAGAGAGAGTGAGCAAGGCAGAAAGAGAGTGAGATAGAGAGGGGAACGAGATAAGACGGTGAAGTGAGGGAAGAAAGCGAGAAAAAGAAAGAGAGAGAGATATGAGAGAGAGACACAAACACACACACATCATGAAAGGCTTGAACTATTCTCTGCTCTACCTGGTAAGTATAAAGCGGTAAATAAAAGCAGGAGGAGAGTGAGTGATCACGCAGAAACATCTGGATGCCGCCAGCAAACCATCAGCGCTGAGTAATACACAACCTGTGACATAATTTCATGCGCCGACGAAAGGCCCGGGAAATAAATCTGAAGCCGCGCGACCGATTCCTTCCTGATTACGGCAAATAGATTTATGAGGCGCGGTCTATTAGGAAGGTTTAGGCGCGGCTTAATGACAAGTGACTGACTCATTAGACTCGTCACATGTGATTAGACGGTGGCCATTCCTCCGCGCCGTCCCCATATGTTAGCTGACAGCGGCGTTAGCGTGAGAGATGAAGCTGGCGCACTCCTCATTTATCTCAATCCAGAAGCTTCCCGCGCTGCAGGAAATCACCAGTCAACCCGCCTCACCATCACATCCGCCGGCTCACTGCTAGTCGCTCAACTCCACACGCCGTTTGTCATTCGCCGTCAACCGCTGTTTTGTCGCGTAATGCACTTGGCGATCCGTCAAACTAGCTCGAGTCTCATAGCTGCACACACTGTCTGGTCGCTGTTAAGTAACTACTCAAATTACCTGGTGACTGTGAGATAACTACCCAAGTAAACTAGCCATCATGAGATAAATATTTTAACTAACTACTGATTGTGAGATAACTTGCTCAAATAAACTAGCAATCATGAGATAAATAATTGAACTAACTAGTGATTATGAGATAGCTTACCCAAATAAACTAGCGATCATGAGATAAATACTTGAACTAACTAGTGATTGTGAGATATCTTACCCAAATAAACTAGCCATCATGATAAATACTCGAACTAACTAGTGATTGTGAGATAGCTTACCCAAATAAACTTGCCATCATGAGATAAATACTTTAACTAACTAGTGATTGTGAGATAGCTTACCCAAATGGACTTCCAATCACGAGATAAGTATGTTAACCAGTGGTTGTGATAGCTTACCCAAATAAACTTGCATTAAGTACTTATACATACTAGTGATTAAGATAATCTATCTGAATAAACTTGCAATCATGGGATATGTACAATAACCAGTGATTGTGATTGTTAGCCAATTAAACCTGCGATGAGTACTGAATCTGAATAATCTGAATAAACTTGAAATCATGGGACAACTTCATGAACTAACTTGTAATAACTGACCCAAGCAAAATTGTCATGGTTGAACAAGTACACAAATTAAATCATAACTATGGGATAACTACATCAACTAACCTGTGATTGTGAGATAACTACTGAGATTACCCTCAATCTCAATACTTCTGAGTTAACCAGCCAAATGATGGCTCAGGTTTGATCATACGTTTGATTATGAGATAACTACTCAAATTAATTGGTGATCACGTGAGAACTCCAAAAATTAACCGAACTACTCAAATTAGTTTACGATTATAATATACTTACTTGATTCAACTTGTGATCATTACATACCTAGTCAATCTAAGTTGTTATCGTGAGATAACTACCCGAACTCCCTCTTGATTGTTAGATAACTACTCGGCATAACTTATTGTGAGATAACTACCTAGATTAGTTATTGATTGTGAATCAATAATAAAAGAGAAATGTTTATTTATTAATAATAAAAAATAGATAAATAAAAATGTACATCTGCAAGAAAAGTAGTATTTTAAAGAGCAAATTTACGTAATTTAGCCAGAAACAACAAAAAAAACAAAACAAACAAAAAAAACATTTTGGTGTTTATATTCGCGTAAATACGGTGTGTGTGTGTGTGTGTGTGTGTGTGTGTGTGTGTGTGTGTGTGTGTAGATTTACTTAATATATACATTTCACTTCACGTTGTTGCAAAATAATTGTGTATGCGACAAATAAAATTTAAATTTTATTTTAAACTTGAATTTGAATTTTGTTCAGGTTGGAACGGATCAGTCAGCGGCGAGACCTCGACCGTCCCCCCTCGGGGCGGCGGGAGAACACAAATGCTAATTCCCCTTGATCATACAGGGGCTTTTATTAAATATTACACCGCCCCGCCGGGGAGGGGGTACTGGTGCGGGCTTGTTTTATGACACTCGTGCAAATGTCAGGAGCGCGGCGGTGGAATCGCAGACTCCTTACAGCAGTCGATCAAAAGGCCAGGCGCCCGGGGACGCGCTGAGAAAACAGCAGCCAGACATAAAAATTCAACACCTTAATGAGTTTAAATTTCATTTCGCCGCGTTGAACTTTGCCACCGGATTCTACAGCGCCGCGTCCCAGTGAAGGAGCTTTAACCAACTAATTACTGCTGTTCCAATTTGCTGGATTTGAAGGGGTGTGTGTGTGTGTGTGGGGGGGGGGGTGACAGCGGGACTCTGGGGACGTGCGGACCCTTCACTCATCACTAAACCGCTGGATTAGAAAGACGCTACGCTGGCGAATGGTCACGTACAGGACAGTTTTCACTGGAGGAACATACAATCACAGTGCATTGTTTTTTTCCAGTGAAGATGGTGTTAAGTAGTTATTGATTATAATAATTCGTGACGGTGAGTCTCAATATGGCCACTAGGGGCAGTATTGACACAAATCTGCATTTAATCATCCAGTGAAGTTACACACACACACACACACACACACACACACACACACACACGGAGCAGTGGGCAGGGGTGTCTGGGGGCATGTGGGGGACACTCAGTTGTGGAACCTGAGTGGAATTCGAACCTGCAACCTTTTAGACAAAAAGTACAAATGCCTGCTTTTTTTTTTATTAAAAAATTTGTAATAAAAAAATTGGCTGAGCAGTTGTTGGATCGACTCGATCGACGTGAGAAGGTTCGAGACTCAAGTTTGAGGCCCGGTCAAGCTTGCATTTTTACTCATGTCTGACTGGGTTTCCTCCGGGTCTCCGGTTTTCAAAAACATTTTTTTGTTTTTTTGGCTCCAGCTCCCCGTGACCCAGAAATTAAAACTGAAATCACAAAACTTGTGACTCATTTTGTCGTTTTACCTGAATGATAACAAAAAGTAAATTCTAGTGTTTAGGACCTAATTTCCCAAGATCCTTGACGAGGAAGAATTATTATCCCCTGTGCAGCGACCGAGCGTTTTGATTGTGTCTTCCTTGAATTTTTCTTTTACTCTTTGCTCGTGTTCTTAATTTTCCACTGTTTCGACTCTTTCTGCAATTGCACATTGGACTCGTTTGTAGCCGGTTGTGCTAAGCTAAGCTAAGCTAACCCGGACGTGGTTTGTAGTCTCTGTTTGTTGTAATATAAATAATTGTACTGTATTTAGTTGAAACTTACTTCTTCCAGTGTTATTTTGTGTCTGTTAAGTTTTGCTGCCTGTCTAATGTTTCTTTATTTCTGTTATTGGGCCAATAAAAGCTTATACTGTAGCACGTCTGCCTTCGCATTGTTCCTGACTTGAAATACGGAAAATGGGCGCTTATATTTACCTGCCTATTTGTAATCAGCGATTATAAGCACCGTCCAAGTTTCGAGTGTCGAAAATTTGACAAAAAAGGGGTGCTTATATTAGCGCAAATACAATAATTACATTAATTATTAATTTAAAAATGATCTGAATCACAACAAACCCAATCATGCCCAACTCACTATCAAAATAATGTTTATATTTACAGTGTTCTAATACTGCACGTAGACGTGTGTTTTTGCATGTTTTACAAGAGGCATATTTACTACTAAACAGTGGATTACACGCTCCGGATTAAAGAATGAGATTCCGAGAAAAAAAAAAGTCTTTCAATAGCCCCACAAATACGGACCAAATCTACTTAGATGAACCAAATGTCACTAATATTCATGTTGTAATTTTCAAAAGTGAAGTAATCCACTTTGCGAGCGCGGGACGCTCTTTTCGCCGGCGCCGTGCGGCGATCGACTCCCGCGCCTAATGCAATTTGGCAGTGTGATAAACCAGGAGAGATGAAGAGGAACGGTGGAGCAATCTGTGATGGTAATCTTGGCCTAAGACGACTCTTTTGCAGGGTGCTGAAATTGTGCGTGGATTAAGCAGATGGTGGAATGTGAATCCATCTGATAGGATTAAACTTTGGTGCCTCTTCTGCCACCATCTGTTCCACACACACACACACACACACACACACACACACACACACGTGAATCTTTCCACGGCGCGGGACCCTCATCTCGGACCCCACAGCCTCATTAGCTGCTGAAGAGGGGCAACACACACAATGATGGACACGTTTCTTGAAATACGGCACAATTATTGGACTGTGAAGACACGCTGATTGTCAAATTTGATGGAATGTGCTAGATCGTTAATATAAGACATATATCTACCATAAAACCTCTAATATAACGCCATGGTGGTCTAATTTTTAACTCAACCATCGGGGGGGGGGGTGCTCTATTACGGTTTTACGGTAAGTGAAATATATTGTTCAATTAAATGTGCAATTAAATTACACTTAATTGTAAAACTGTATATAATTTTATATATCATTGGAAGTATAATGTTTTTTTTTTTAACCCTATTATTCTTAACACTTCTCAAAACATTCTCAATTTTTAAATCAATCAATTTTTATGAATGAATTAGCCTTACGCTTCTTCAAATTTTCTTGTATTATTTATCAAATTTTCTTTGTAAATACAAAATGTTTTTTAATTGTTTTATAAAACATACTAATACATGTGTTTAGCTATATTTTATGTTTTCATTATTCTATATTTTGAAATTGTTTTAAATACGTGCAATAATAACTAAAAGTGCTTATTTATGTATTATTTATTTATTTTTCTTAATACGTTTATCATTTGACCAATATGATATCAATGTTATTATTTACATCATACATTATTTGTAGCATATTTGACAAAAAAAACTAAATAAGTGTATTTTGTAATTGTAAAACAATTATATTATTTACAAAACACGTAACATTTGTTTTTTTTTTTTTTTGTCTTAAACCATATATGAGTGTCATAAGTGTGTCAATATATTTTATTTTAAAATTAATTATACAGAAATTATGTTTTATTTTTAAGATTTATTACATTTTAATTAGGCCTTTCACTATTTTTAAATATACATTTTTGTTATCCGGCCAAAAACACGTCTTCAACTTTTAATGCTTCTTTCAGATCTTCTTGTGCAGATTCTGCTGCATCTGGTTATTAATGATCTGGAGATTGAAGCCGAGTCGGTGAATCCCTCCTCGCTTTCCAAGAAAAATACTCCAAGCCGGGAAAGTCGTCGGGTTTAGCATTAGACAGAATCAGGAACTTCGATATATAACCCCGTAAGAAATGGAGTACTTTAGCAAAGTAAAAAATTACATTTTAAAAATGTCCGAGGGCCTTAAGGACACTGACTTTTTAATCCTTTCAGTGCAAAACTACGTTTAAAGACAAGACAATTCCCCCGGAGAGCAGAGCGAATGATTTAACCCACGTACTTAATCACCATCTTCATCAAATCCGTAGTTTCTCATCATAAACGGAGGTAATGGCCTGACTGAAAATATGCTCTTCTCTAGAGTCGTCCCAGAAACAAATGAGAAAATGATTGGATTTGATTGTGACTGAGGATCAAATTAGAACTTGAATCATCTCCAGATGTTATTAGAAGGATTTACAGGGACTTACTGGACCTGCGAGAAGCTTTAGGAGAAGCCACATTTGTGCTTAAAGCCTCAGAGGTCTCCTAAAACACATGTTCCAATCTAAAGAGTACAGGCCGCTCGGGGAATACGCCGATCACTGCGCTTTTCATAGTCGGCAATATGCGCTGGAGGATTGTGTCGGTCAGATGTCAGCGGCCATCTTGCTCAAGAACACCATAGTCTGGGATTCGAACCTGTAGCCTAATGGTTGCAAACAGTGTTGGAATGTTCCTTTAAAAAAGTAATTATTTACTAGTTACTTCTCACAAATAGTAACTGAGGTAGTCATTGAGTTACATTGTTGTAACTACACTGCAAAAAATACAATCTTGACAAGCTAAAAAATCTGGATAATAAATGTTGTTATTTTCTATTACAAGATAAATGAACTATGTTAGGATTAAGAGTGAGGTATGACTTTGCTTATATCAAGAAAGTAGCACTTGCATTTTGCTTGGAAAAAAATGCAAATTTTAATGATATTTTACACTAAATCGAGACATTTTTCAAAGTAGACATTGTATTTTAACACCAAACTTTCTGAAACAAGAAATGACACGAGAAATTTTCTTGTTTTAAGAACACATTTTTTCTACATTTTAGAAACTAGCTGCTTCTTTATATTAAAGCCAATGAGATCAAGAACTGAAATGCAGAAACAAATCTACCGTGTACAGTAAAATCTACGTCTTACAAAGTAAAAGTTTCTGCATTATTGCATTTCTGGATTCTGCATTACCTTAGAAAGAAACTTTTGCGTTACTTAATTTTTTTGTTTAATTTGTCAAATAACTTGGCTGCTCTTAATATTAAATACATGTATGGTAAATGAATGAAATAAAATATACTAAATTATTGTAATTATTATTAATAATAATATTACAAATAATTGTATATTAATCTACACTATTTTAATATTGCTGATTTTACACCTATCAAACTCTATATGTTTTTGTAAATATCATTAGTATAGTGAATAATAAAGCACAATAGATGGTTTAGAACAGTTCTGTTAAGACGTTCTAGTTGCGCTTTTACTCTATACGCTACGGTGGTAAATATTTGTGTGCGCCTTTACTACATGTTCAGATGCTCGTTCGAATCGTGACTAGAAAGTGTGCGAGTCGGATGGATGAATTCAACAGAGAGTTTACTTGTTTAAATAAAAGACAAAGTTCCTGGCCAAAGAAATTCCTTTAGGATTTGTTTTTTATTTTCTTTACAAGTGCAGACAAAAACCACTTCAGTCACCACAATTATAGCAAAGCCGCATTTTTGTCATTATCGGTAACCATAAAAAGTAATTAAATTATTAGATTACTCGCTACTAAAAAATGTAACGGCAATAGTAACGCTGCTTTTTTATAACGCCGTTATTCACTTCACAGTCCGAGTAAAAACGACGCAGACAGGAGGAAGTGAAGGACGCCGCCATGATGCGCAACCATCTGTGCTAATGCGCTAAACCATTCCAAACCACATCGAGTGTGACAAAGCTCCTTCGCCGTGCTGAGCGGAGAGTTTAATGCATTATTAGCTGAGCAAACACAAACTCGCTTGAGCGGGTCCGAGTGCAGAGAGAAACGGTGTCGAGTAAACCATGTAGAACTTGCCTGCGCAAACACGCAAGAAACTCAAAGTGTTTCCGACTTCCTGACTAAACTTGTGTCGCACGTGTGAAAGAGTCCGAAATATCCAGTGATGAAAACGTGGAGTGCACTGATGAGTACGAATGAAAGAAGACGAATGTGTAATGAAACTGAAAAAAATTCTTCAGACATTGAAACACTGAGAGTAGTATTTGTACTTGTATTAGTACTTGTACTTTATTGATTGCGTGAATTTATTGGGATTGCGTGAAATTAAAAGTAGCTTATGTTTCTGATACTCAGTACAAGTACAAAGTAGCCAAAACACTAATAAGTAAAAAAAATGTTTACAATATTTACAAATATTTTAAAAATACAATTTAAAAAAGTGTACTCAAGTACTTTACACCTCTGACTCTTAAGTCACAATTATTTCCTGGCCTCTCTTATTTTACTTTACTTTACACTCACCGTGTTCCAGGTAAGATGGCGTTCCCTCAGACGGGTCGAGTCTGCGCGCTCGCCGTCCGTGTTTGGAGTTATTGTGTACGAACATGTTGTCGGAGACGGCCAGCACGTGTCCCTCCACGCTCACCGTAGTCGAGACCACCACCTGCGGACCGCAAGACACACACTCAAACACACTCCGTCTCACTGTAAAAGCCTCTCCATTTAAACGCCTCTCAGGCCTGAAGACCAACACTTGGCTACAGTCACACACAGCCGGACTACTACACACTTACTCGCTAAACAATCACGCACGCTGCAGCTTTCACTATTTACTTATAGAATAATGTGATTGAAAAAACGTCTCACACACACACACACACACACACACACACACAAACACTGTAAAACGTCTTGTTTGTAATTGATTGATAAAATGTTGCACACTCATGTACACACACACACACACACACACACACATGAATCAACATATCAACGGACAAACACACACTTAACTATGACACACACACACACACACACAACACTCACAACAATACACTGCAAATAAATTCTTGACAAGCCAACAAATCTTGAAAAAAGACATTATTTTCTAAAAAAAAAAAAAAAAAAAAAAAAAAACAAGATTTATTATCTAAGAATTATGAGTGACAGTTTAGTTAGCTTGTTTTTACATAATATGACTTGTGTCAGGGCAAGTAAAATTTACTCACCTCATTGTTATAAATTGTCATCTCATTGTTACTAGATTTAAGTATTTTGTTTTCATTCGTTTATTTTTTTATTTCCTTATTTTTTCATGTGATGATTTTTTTGCGGTGTATATACACACATACTGTATATACACAAACACACTGGTACACACATCAATAGCTCTATAATACATCTAAATGACATTTTATAATAGATTTTTAATACATTTAACTGACATTATAGTATTTTATTTGTATCGTCTGCATGTTGAATTAAGACTCGCATAAGGACGTGACACACACCTGGAAGCGGCGCATGTCCCGCGGGTTTCCGGCGTTCTTCAGGCAGTTCTGGTTACACTTCAGGAAAAATTTCAGGAAAAACCTGGAAAACACACAGAACAGGAGAATTTAGTAAAAGTTTGCGCCAAAGTTCAAAGCAACGGGCAAGGAAGTGAAACGCTGACCGGGTTTAATGAATGAATGAATGAATGAATGAATGAATGAAAGAGACTTTACTTATCCTACTAGAGGAAATGTTTGTGTTTACAGCAGCAACATTGAATGGTACAACAAAAAAAGAAAGAAAGAAAAAAAAAACAGTGATTACAGGGTAAAAAAAGAAAAACAAGTAATAGTAAAAAAAAAAAACAATTAGTGGTTGTTATTCATCTCACAGAAGAAAATAAGCTGTTGGATTGTGTGTGTGTGTGTGTGTGTGTGTGTGTGTGTGTGTGTGTGTGTGTGTGTGTGTGTGTCTCTGAAAACACCGGTTTTCAATTTTTATCAAAAGAAAAATTAAACATATTTTTTTTCAACCTGAAATTCATTGGCTTTGGGTCATGTACTGTGAAGAACATAAATCACATAAAATAGGAGGAAATAAATATGAAACAAAAAGATGGAGAAAAAGAATACAAAGAAAAAGAAACAAAAGCGACAAATCAAATGATTATTAATAATAATAAATTAATAATAATAAATAAACTCTGCACCACTGTTTGTTCAGATGGGTCAAATGCAGAGACAAATTTCCCCACTGAGAGATTAATAATATTCATTTCTAAATACAAACAGCATGATAAATATGATAAAATGTTATAGAAAAGTAAAAAACAAAAATGTACCGTACATAAAAAACACCACACAAGGGTGAAAAGCATATGTAAGTCCCAGATGGTGGGACCCCACTATGATACAAAAGCAAGTATGGGTTTGAGCAAAATTGCAGGTGTGTGTGTGTGTGTGTGTGTGTGTGTGCATGAGAAAGTGTGTGAGCGTCTACAGGCGTTTAAAGTGGGGTCCTTTGGTCATTCGTGGGGACCTTCGTCTGGACCCCAAAACTTGAAAGCGGAAGATTTTACACCCGAGACGATTTTACACCCGAGCCAATTTGGTACCTACACCGGTTTTCAATTTGTATCAAAAGAAAAATGAAACAATATATTTTTTTTTTCAACCTGAAATTCACTGGCTTTGGGTACCAATGAATTTCATGTACTGTGAAGAACATAAATCACACAACATAGGAGGAAAAGAAATATGAAACAAAAATATGGAAAAAAAGAATATGAAGAAAAAGAAACAAAACTGACAAATCAAATAATTATTAATAATAATAAATTCATAATAATAAATAATCTCTGCACCACTGTTTGTTCATATGGGTCAAATGCAGAGACGATTAATAATGTTAATTTCTAAATACAAACAGCATGCAAAATATGATAAAATGCTATAGAAAAGTAACAAAAAATGTAAGGGTGAAAAGCATACGTAAGTCCCAGATGGTGGGACCCCACTATGATACAAAAGCAAGTATGGGTTTGTGCAAAAATTGTCGGTGTGAGTGTGTGTGTGTGTGTGTGTGTGAGCTGTCCGTGTTGTTGTTGAGTAAACAGATTAGCGGCAGGGCTGGTCTATAATATCATTTAAGGTCTGTAAGCCTGGGCTTTGGTTCCTCCAGCCACTGACCCTGTCTGAGCTGGGCCGCCCTGTCCCTTATTCTCCAGCGCTCTCGCTTTCTCCTCTGCTTTGTGTGGAGATAAGTCCGAGCTTAACCCCGTCGCAGGAATCCTGCTCTCACAGTCCGGGTAAATCCCCCCAAACCCCCCCGACTGCAGGAAGACATGCTTTGTCTTTCTTCCTGTCCGCTTTATGGATTTGTCCTCCTGCTCTCCAGGCCACACGGAGCACTCACGCAAACACTCCTGCGCTTCACCTGCTGATGCAGAGCAGGAAGTAGACGTGGAATCGCACGTGTAGTCGTTAATAAAGTGACTCCGACATGGACCTTCAGATTACGGGGATGATTGGACGCACCTTTAAAACGGCTCACTAAACCTTTTCACACACTAAACTGGCTGCTGTGGACTCTCTGATTGGCTCAGGACCGCGAGACAGGAAATGATGTCATGTGCTCCTCAAGTCTTATCCAAACTGATAAGATGACAGTTGGAATGACTTCACGGATGCTTCTCTCCTAATCAACATTACTTCCATTGCAGCAACGTAGAGCTTTCATGAAAAACTAAAGGGAGAGAAAGAGAGAGGGATAGCGAGAGATAGAGAGAGAGAGAGAGAGAGAGAGAGAGAGAATAAGAACAAGAGCAATGGAGAAAGAGAGAGTGGAAAGAGAGAGAGAGAGGGAGAGAGAGAGAGAGAGAGAGAGAGAGAGAGAGAGAGAGAGAGAGAGAGAGAGAGAGAGAGAGAGAGAGAGAATAAGAACGAGAGCAATAGAGAAAGACAGAGTGGAAAGAGAGAGTGTGGAAAGAGATAGAGTGGAAAAAGAGAGAGTGAAGAGTGAAAGAAGCAAAGAGCAAGAAACAGGGTGAGACAGAGAGAGAGAAATGTAGAGACAGAAATAAACAGACAGAAAGACAGAGCAAGCAATAAAAAGAGAAATGAGAGAAAGTGCAAGAACGAGAGAGAGAGAGAGACAAAGAAAGAAAGAAAGAAAGAAAGAAAAAAAGAACAACATAGTGAGAAAAATAGAGATAGAGAATGACAGAAAAACTGAGAGAATGATAAATTGAGATAGAGAATGATAGAGATGAAAAAAAAAGAATCAGAAAGAAAGTGAGAAAGACACAAAGAGAAAAAGAGAGTGAGTTGTAGAGAGAAGCAGATAGAGAGAGAGAGAGAGAGAGAGAGAGAGAGAGAGAAAGAGCATGTGGAACAAAGAGAGAGAGAGAGATCAATAGAAAAAAAGAAACCAGACAGGCAGACAGAGAAAGAAAAAGAGAATGAGGGAGAGAGAGTGCAAGTAAGAGAGAGTTAGAGAACAAGAGAGTGAGAAAAAGAGAGATAGATGGAGACAGAGAATGATAGAGATGCAGACAGACAGACACATTCAGAAATGCAAATAAACCAATACAACATTTATAATCAAACGTGAGCGTGTGATTCCGACAAAAGGAAGAAACGAGTGAAAGCCAAAGGGAAGGAGAAAAAAAAATGAACCGAGGCAGCGGCGGAGGGGTGATGGGGTTGGTGTAGGCAGGGTTAATGTAATCCTCAACATATTGACCTCTGACCCCTGCCTGTCTCGGGGTCACATCTGTCCGCGGCCGGCCTGCTGGTTTTTCCCTCGCCCCTTTAATTAACTGCGCCAGCGCTGGTAAATGAACATGTCAGCGGAAGCTCTGGTGGTCTCCAGCCTGGACCTGATGGAGACTGTGTAGGGTTCGGAATGCCAGAGGAGACGCGAACCAGCTCTGCTTCGTTTCCTGGCCATTGTGGCGTCTGTTGCTGTAGACCAGGGGTGGGGAACCTACGGCCCACGGGCCACACGTGGTTAAATGTTTCAATCCGGCCCGCCGAACTTGTAAAAATGAAAAATAAAAGTCACTTTTTTTTTAATGTACCGTAAATTGCTGGACTATAAGCCTCGCCTGTACGTATATAAGCCGCATCCGCTCTATGAACGATTTTGAATCGTATATGTACACGTATGCAGGGGTGTAAGGTACTTGAGTAAATGTACTTCGTTACTTTACTTAAGTATGTTTTTTGCTACTTCATTAAAACGACTTCATTAGAAACCATATGAACGCAATTTAGAGATCTTCACGTTGGTTTTTTTTTTTCGCTTGAACTTCCGGCACAAGCTTCCCTTACTCTGATTGGCTGGTGAGAATGTGATTGGCAGCCAGGAAGATTTGTTGTAATGCTCAACGGTCATTTAAAGGCTCAAGCAGCCCAGTACCAAAGTACTTGAGTAAATGGACTTTGTTAAGTATTTTTGGCTACTTTGTACTTGTACTGAGTATCAAAATTATAACTTATATTTGTGATTGAGTATCTGTACTACACTACATTTTATTGGACACTTACCGCTACTCGATACATTGTGATTGTTTTCTATCGCGTTAATTTCTTGGAAGGATGAGATGATATCGCCATCTGCAGGATGCTGAAGGTACTGGATGCTGTTTATCAGTTTCATCACGTGAACATGAATTAGCGATTGGACTTTTTCGCACATTTGAGTTTGACCGAGACTGATGTGTTGCCCTTTTTTATCGATTTTGTCTCCGCAATTTTGCAACACCGATGTGTTAAATTTCATTTCCATATTAGGAAATACAATCTCAATCATAGAGTTGGTGATTTTTGAGCCTAATTCAGTACAAGTAAACTACTTTACATAACTGGATACTTTACGACTTGTACTCAAGTCTTCTAGAATTAGCTGTAACTAGTTATAGAGTCGTTTTACAGTAAGGCATCTCTACTTTTACTCAAGTACGTTTTTCCGGTACTCTCTACACCTCTAGAGCGCGTGGCACGGGCGAGTATGGTATTACCCACACGCTCAGTAAATGAGACCAAGTCAACGGCACCAGCCATCAATTATTCAGAGGCTGAGATGGCAATTATGGCACTGAGCACAACCAACATGAATATTTTATGAAGGCTAACGCAGACCATAAGAATGTGAGAGGGGGAGAGAGAAAGAGAATATAAATGTGTCCATTTCTGGGAGACACGGGGCCGCACCGATCCTCGCCACAAGTGCCATTCTGCGGGGCGTGATATCTCTCTTCATCGCCTCTCCTCGCCTTACACAATCTTATCTCAGAATGCCTGGGTGAGACGCGGCAGATGTCTCCATTACCTCCAGTGTGTGGGCACGGTTGGAATGTTGCAGTTGTTTAAAAGCGGGAGTTTGACTGGTGGCTAATTGAGTAAGGCGACACCGCGCTGATGAGTGACGGGCAAATCTTTCCGCTTTAAGCTCGGTCGCCTTGTAATTCCGTGTCCGTTTCACTTTCCTGGTCAAGAGTTACTCGCGCTTTTGGAAAATTATACACCGTGTTTACGCAAAATTAAGCACCCGGTTTTTTTCTCTATTTTAGAGGCTCAAAAACTTGGGGGGTGCTTATAGTCGCCGATTTAAAAAATGCGCTAATTTTTCCACTTGTATATACTTTTAGTTTTTATCACCTCAATAACCAAAATAGAGAAACAATAGTCGCGCAGACAATTAGCACAATTATTATATTAACTGTATAATCATTATTGGAACAGATGAGGCATCCGGTAAATTAGCGCTAGAGGCTAACGGCTGAACACAAAGTCCAAAAGCGTCGGAAAACAGTCGAAAACGAAGAACACAAGCAAGGTATTAAAAATAGTATTTTAAGGGAAAATTTTCCTGGTCAAGAGTTACTTGCGCTTTCGGAAAACTATACACAGTGTTTACGCAAATATAAGCACACGGTTTTTTTTTCTCTATTTTAGAGGCTCAAAAACTTGGGGGGTGCTTATAGTCGCCGATTTCAAAAATGCGCTAATTTTTCTGTGGAGCAATCAAGAATAAATGGAAATACTTTTACTTATTTTTACTTTTTATTAGCTCAATAACCAAAATAGAGAAACACTTAGCAGGGGATAAATAACGTGTTAGTTATATAACAAAATATAATTTTTATTGGAACAGACGGAGCACCCGGTAAGTTAGCGCTAACGGCTAATGGCTAATGGCTGAAAAGCAAAGTCCAAAAGCGTCGGAAACAGTCGAGCACGAGTAACACAAGAAAGGTATTAAAAATAGTATTTTATGAGAAAATTAAAGTGATTAGACCAGAAAAGTGGAAAACAAAAATACATCTTTTTGTATAAGTAAATACATTTAGTTTTTTAAATTTTTGTTTTGTGCCTGAAAAATCAGGGGGGTGCTTATATTTCCGTAAATAAGGTTCCTAATAAAGCAGAGACATATAGATTGAGGTCCACAACATTTGAACGTCTAACACACATGGGGCGTGCATTTATGTGATTGGTGGGTTTGCCCCGCCCCCAAAACGTAATCATAATTTAGCTGTAATTTCAGCCTAAGAATCCATCAAACTGGCTATAAAGTTGTAAGGCCCAGACTAAGGTCCCCACAACTGACACAAGCACAGACACGACGTGCCATGAGCCTGGGATTCGAACCTACAACCTTCTAATTGCAATTCCAATCAACCAATTAGCTAGACGGCCTGCTATTTATGTATTTATAATGTTTTAGAATGATTCTGCAAACCCTACGTATACTGTATATATATAAATAAGTAAATACGTGTGTGTGTTTATATATGTGTGTGTGTGCGTGTGCGTGTCTGTGTATAAGTATATAAAAATGTGCCATGTATTACTGGTTGTTATTAATGTTTTATACAAATAATAATAATAATAATAAAGATGGCCAAAACCTGTCAGCTACTAGTCTGTCCGTTTCTTCTCTCTTCCTCCAGGCGAGCAAGAATCAGCAGGCATGTTGTGCTGACAGCTCGAAAATTGCTTACAATACACATCTCAAAAAGATCTGTCTCAGGCACAAACGAGAGAGGAAGATTGAGGGAGAGAGAGAGATACGTAGAGAGGGATGGAATGAGAGTGAGAGAGAGATAGAGACAGCGAGAGAGAGAGAGAGAGAGAGAGAGAGAGAGAGAGAGAGAGAAAGAGAGAGAGAGAGACAGAGAGAGAGAGAGAGAGAGAGAGATAAGCTTGTTCCACTGGTCTTTTCTTCCCTCCTCCTTCCATTTATTATGACTGCACAAGCGCAACTGATTAACCATTTCAAAACACGAGAAAGAGAGAAAGCAAGTGTGTGTGTGTGTGTGTGTGTGTGTGTGTGAGAGAGAGATAGAAACAGACAGACAAAAGCGAAGAAAGGAGAGAAAGATAGAAAGAGATAAAAAAAGAGAAAAAAGGGAGAGGGAGAGAGAGAGAGGGACATACAAAAAGAGAAAAGGAGAGAGATATGGAGAAAGAGAAAGAGAGAGATATTCAGACAGACAGACAGACAGACAGTCAAGAGAGAGAGAAACAAAGCGAGGGAGACAGAGAAATAAAATGAGGGGAAAAAGAGAGAGAAAAAGACAGAGAGTGAGAGAAAGAGAGATAGATGGATAGATAGATAGAGAAAGAGAGAGAGAGAGATTTGAGATGGTGTGGAAAGAGGAAAGACAGAGAGAGAGAGAGAGAGAGGAGAGAGAGAGAAGAAAGTGAGAAACAAGCATTTTTGCAGTTATTGTTTCTTCAACATCTTAAAATATTTCTGAAACGGGTTTTGAACATCATTTTGTGTTTATTTTTGCTCTGCCTTTATATTTTACATGCTGACAGTTTTGACTTCGGGAGAAAAGGGGAGAAGAACGGAGAAAGAAATATATCTGAAAAACGTGTGTGTGTGTGTGTGTGTGTGTGCGCAAAACAACATTAGTCAACGCTCGGACCTCAGCGAAGCCTGGAGAGGGGGAGAGCGAGCGGGCGAGAGACATTAAGAGTAAAGGCGGAGAGCTAGAGGAGAAATTTGACATCAGACGGCAGGACGAGACCCCCGAGACCAGTGCAGTGCAGACCAGAGAATTATTTTACATAATAAATGCTTGGAATTCAAGCCTGTAATTGATAGCTGAAGCAAGGCGATGATGTGCAGCTTCCGCGGAGCTGTCAATCACCCGCTGACACCCGAGGAGGGATAATGATTGTCATATGACAACTGCCTGATTTAATGTAATCATTACAGCTAAAGCTATTGTTTACAAGTGGCAGCAGAGTGAAGGAATGATCCCGATCTCCACATTCACCGCTCAAGATTCGTCTCTGGCCTTCACTGTTTAACTAGCTAACTAACCAGCAGAGGTGTAAAGAGTAGCTGAAAAACACACTCGAGTAAAAGTACACATGCCTTACTGTAAAAATGATTTCATTTTAAGTTACACGTCACCGATTTCAAGAAGACTTGAGTAAAAGTCGTAAAGTATTAATTAAAAGTACTTGAGTATTTTATTCATACAGAGGCTCAAAAACACTGAGAAATGTCAAAAAACAAGATACAAGAAACAAAAAAGATGCTATTTATGATTAATAATTTATTTATGATTTTCTTTATTCATTATTTTTTTGTATCACCTTGTTTCAAAAGGGCAGAACAAATTCGATAAAAAAAAACAAGTCTGACAAACACAAATGTGCAAAAAAATGCAACCGCCAATTCAACGTTCAAGTGATTTAGCTGATAAATAGCGTCCAGTACCTTCAGCATCCTGCAGATGGCGATATCACCTCGTCCGCACAAGAAACTACCACGGTTGAAACAGTAAGTGTCCATTCAAATGCAGTGGAGTAAAGATGCAGATACTCAACCACAAAAGTAGTCAAGTAGAGAGTAAAAGCTGCTCATATTTTTGATACTCAGTACAAGTACAAAGTAGCCAAACAAACACTTAAGTAAAGTAATATTTGCTCAAGTACTTTACACCACTTGTAACCACAGAGGGACTAGTTATTCTGTTAACACGTAGCATGTAAAACGATTACTGTAAATAGTTACAATCACATAGACGACAAGTTTCAAATGTGTAATTAGACAGTTACAGTAATGATTACAGATCATACAATATGCTAATTATTCACAGTAACAGAATGGATGTTTAACTCAGCTCCAGTTTGTTTTTAATAGTTCTAAATGGCATAATTAAAGTGTTATTCCAGCAGTGCAATGATTAAAATGAGTTACAGTGAAATAAGTGATTAAAATAATTATTAAAATATAATGACTAAAATATGTGAGCCTAGTGATTAAATACCTCGTACACAAACTAAATGACTTTTATCCCCTAAATTATGTGATTACAGTAATGATCACAGTTACTTTTGAATTCCTTTTGCTTGTTAAAGGTATATGCTGAATAATTTATATGTATTTCTTTGGTTGTTACTGTAAATGACTTTTGAATTGACATGTAACTGTAACTAGTTATTTACAATTACACTAGTTATTTCTATATATTTATAACTGGACTTTTATCATTCAAGTAAAATGTGTGTATATGCTGTTATTTGAAACATGCAATTGTCAGTATGTAAATGTATGTGTCATTGTCAGTGTTTTTGTTAGCTTTTTGCTTTTTCGACAATGCTGCTTTGTTTAAACGAGTTACGTAATGTGGCATTATTGTGGTATTTATTGTAGCTGTAACTGTAAACTGAGCACTGTTACTGTAACACTACCTGGCTGAAACAATCACAAATGACTCATTGTTAAAATGATAGAGACATAAATAATCTAAAGGTATCCACATGTAACCTTTTTGCTTTCTTTGTTGAACGACACTACTAGGCATTTATTATTTAATATTATTACATTTTAAGCAGAGCGAGATGTAACTGTAACTAGTCACATCTCCACATTAACCTTCCCAACCGCGACTGTAATTCACTTCTCTGGTAGAGTAAAAAACGACACTTTTATCTGAGACACAGAGCAACGGAGTGAATAAGACGCTCTGCAAACATCCTCTGTGCTCGACATCTACTCTGCACACAAGACAAGGCACAAATTAATTCCATTGCTCTGAGGGAAATACTGGAACGCGCAATACGCACCACTGTAATGTGAATTACTCAAATAAAGTGTGAACTGTGTTAAATCGAAGAGATGCATGACATGAGCAGATTTTAAAAGTGAACATGGGACATGGGTGGGGGGGGGACTAATAGATAGATAGATAGATAGATAGATAGATAGATAGACAGAGAGAGAGAGAGAGAGAGAGAGAGAGAGAGAGAGAGAGAGAGAGAGAGAGAGACCAAAAGAGATGAAAAGAGTCCCACAGAGAAAAAAAAACAGACAGAGCAAGAGAGAGAATAAGAGGGAGAGAATAAGAGGGAGTGAAAAAGAAACAGAGAAAGAGACAGAGAAAAGAGAGTGAGAGACAGACAGAGCAAGAGAGAGAGAGAGAGAAAGAAAGAGAGACAGAGAGAGAAAGAGAGAGACAGAGCAAGAGAGAAAGAGACGGACAGAGTGAGAGAGAGACAGAGCAAGAGAGATAGAGAGAGATAGAGACAGAGCAAAAAAGAGAGAAAGAAATAAAGAGAGAGAGAGAGAGAGAGAGAGAGAGAGAGAGAGAGAGAGACCACCCTTCTGTATATTTCAGAGGCTGTAGGCAAACACCTCAATAATTCATGATGGAGAGATTGATTTTTTTCCTTTGGCGAGAGACAGCAGATGTGGCAGGGATGGAGGAAGGAAGGGTGTGTGTGTGTGTGTGTGTGGTTGGGGGGTCGGAGGGATCGCGCGGCTGTGTGTGTGTGTGGGGGGGGGGCATCAGAGCGTCAGCCTATTGTGTGAAGACCCGCGTTTTACAGCAGCGTCGGAGTGTGACGTCACGCATCTCGAAAAAACGCACGCGATAAAAAAAATGCGTGCACATTAATAATGCAAACAGAGTTGAAACGGTAAACCAGAAGCGCATTAGGATTCATATATTCACGGTAAACGCGGAGACGTATTCGTTCCACTCGCGGTGTGTCGTTTTATGGGGGGGGGGGTGGATGAAAGAGTGCGGCTGACCCAGGACGGGACGACACTTGTTTACCGCACCTTGATGCAGAAGTGATGAGGTCGGGGAAACGGGGTGGGGGGGGGGGGGGGTGGGTCCCGTCTCACTTGTCTGGAGGAATCACGCGGGGACGCATCCTTTTGTCATTGCCGAGTCTTACAAATAATTCATGGCGTCAGAGGGAAGAGGGTATTGACAGCTGGCACTTCTGCTCGCCGTTACCTGTCTCATTCGCTCATTCGCAGAGGACGCCGGGACCTTTCCACGCCGCCCTCACGTGATGAACTGACCCGCCATGCCGCACACCAGTGCTGCCAAAAGTTAAGTAAACTTAAGTAGACATATAGATACTAGAGTTAAAAAAATATTAGGGCTGTCAAAGTTAACCCGTTAACTCATTCGACTAATTAAATATGTTTAATCACGTCAATTTTTATTAACGCTTTTAACGTGACATAACGTTTTCCGGTACTTCCGCTTTTTGAATTTCACTTCAAAACCGTTCAATATTATGTGTACAGTATTTTGCAGAATATTTTGCCGGGAATGTCTGTATGTGTGAAAGAGGCTATTATTAAAAGGTTTTGAAAAAGTAACAAGTAGAAAGTACAGAAATTTGCGAGTAGAAAAAGTAAACGGAAAGAAAAAAGTACTCTAGTAAAGTAAAAGTCGGCCACATTTCAACTTAAGTAAAGTAACAAAGTAGTATTACCTCGTTACTTGACACCTCTGCCACACACCAAGCTAAGCTCGAAGTGACTCGGGCAGAAACCAAATATTGTATTAACAAGGAAAAGTTCTGGAAGTTTCTCAAAGTTACCGAACACTGTTTCACAGAAAGGGTCTTTAAAGAATAGAAAAGTTCTGCTCGATTGAAGGAATCTGTCTTTTGAAGAATTTTCTCAAAGTTTGCATAATACCGTGACTGGCTTGTTTTTTCTGGATATCATCGATCCATCCAAATACTCATCCATTCAGCCACATATTCACCTATCCATCCATACATTTACCAATTCATCCATCCAACAATCCATATATCCATCTATTTATTATCTATAACAAATCAACATAAACATAATCAAACAAACAAACAAACCATCCATTCATCCATATATCTAAATCCATCCATCCATCAATCCATATACCAATCCATCCATACGGCCACATATCCATCTAATCATCATCTATATATCAATCCATCAATATACGTATATATTCATCCATATATTAATCCTTATATCAATATCCATATATCGATCCGAATATCCATCCATATATCCATCCATCCGTCCATCCACAACTTCTTGAACCTCTAATTACATATATACAAACAGACCAGTTAATTCACTAAAAAATAATATTCTGGAAACATTAACACAGCCAGTAGTTAGATTATTAATACAGCATTCATAATAATATACAGCAGTTTATTATTTACTGTATGATCAATACAGTAATGCAGTAAAATGTTGCTGTTACTTCCATATTGACCATTTGGGGTCTATATTCTGCTTGGATTGTTTAGGTGTGTTTAAGTATTGAATAGCTATAATAATGACTCAAGTAGACACTACTGCTACAACCCTCGACTCGAACCCCATCACTGCTACTTGGAGCTATGTATATTTTGTTAGAAGTTGTATATCAAAAATATAATTCGATTTATGTTATATTTTTTCTATTCTATGTGAATTATTTGTGTGATGGCGATTAATCGATTTGTGCAGTATGTTTCCTGTAGATTTTATTATTCTTATTAATAATAGTAATAGTAATAATATCAATAATAATAATACATTTTATTTATAAAGCACTTTACATTTGCAAGCAAATCTCAGAGTGCTACAAAAAGATAAGACTGAGTAAAAAGAACAAAAGTTTCAGTAAAAGTGTAATAAAAAAACGGCAAATACACTTAAAATATACTTAAACTAACAATCTGACTTTGACAAAGCGACTTTTGACAATCCTGTTGCAACGGCATCAAAGCTTTTCAGTCAAACACTGCGACATTGTACCAAAAAAAAAAAAAAACGGCACTTGTGCTCCAGTTAAAATCTCGCAATCGAGCGGCGTTTGACCAGCAGCGTCTGTTTCCACTCAACGTACTGAATCGGTCGACTTTCTCCACTTCGGCAAAAAAAAAAAAAAACCCCAATAAAAACGTCCGAGCCAGAGAAAGAGAAAAATGACAGAGTGGATGAGAAACGCTGTTAGCGCTGTAGCGTAGACGACAAGACGCAGCGCCCCATGATAATTCACTATTTACATTATATTAGACGACGGCGAGCAGTCAGACGGGAGCGCTACAAAACTGCGGCATATTGATTGGAGCAGTTTAAACATTTAACACTAGGAGGTGCTGTAATTGCTTTGACAGCTGACAGGTGACCAGCAGAGTGGAACAGCCAAATTACCATTCACATCGTACCTGATTGCACCGGCCAATTAGAGAGGGAGGATTATGGGCAGCGAGATAAGAGGAGAAGGCTTTTCTTTTTTTTCCAGTGTAAGATCGTGTCTGCGGAAGCCGAGCTGGAGGTGCCGTCACCTTTTCATTAGCATCTCGGTTAATTACTGGTTCGGGGCTGTTTGGAGTTAGCATCATTAGCCGCTAGTGCTGACAATATTAGTACAGCAAATTGGTCTGGTTTTCAATTGGGTTACACGGGAAAACATTCCACCTTCATATACGGCTTGAGAGTTATTAAATTAGTCTGCGGCAAACGAGTGCGCTCGGCCCTAGTCCGCCTTCCAGCGCAGATTTAGCCAAATAATTACGCGGACGCCTGGCGTTTTAATAATCGCGGCGTCTCGCTGCCGTTAAATGAAGATGGGGTTTGGGTGTCAGTTTGGGACAATTAAACACAAATATCAAAGCAGTGATAAAAGATCGTATAATCCCTGTAGCAACTTGATGTAATAAAGCCGCGTGTAATTGCCGGCACTATGGCGTCCTCACTAGGACAATCAGGGTTTTTTAGACGGAAATAAAACCCACAGAGGAGGAAGTTCAGACGGACGATGTGAATTACGTGAACACAAATGGCTTCCTAAATAGCTGCTAATGAGTCTTGAGATTGCAGATTCGTTTAGGGAAGATTGGCCTCGTCTACAAATGGCGGGAAATGACTTGGATCATAAAAGTTTTGAAGTTTTATGCATCTCCAAATAACACTAAAACCAGTTAAAATAAACTTGACAAATGTAAAGCCAATTAGTCATTATTAGTAATAATTTTGGTAATTATTGCACTGTACTTGCATTGTACTTCTACAAGTACTTCTATTTCTACAAGTATTTCTATCTCATTCTGTTTTATTGGTTCGTCTTTTTATTGTTTTTTCTTTTCTATTTCTATTGTTCTTTTATTGCATTCTTCATCTTTATTATATTCATATTGTACTCGTATCGCATTTAATATTATTGTACTGTTTTTCCTTGTATTTTGTTTTATTGTGAAAAGAAGCTGAGCGATTGTTAAAAAGCATGAAATTAGATATGATTTGAATAATGTGCTAAATATCGCTTTTGTAATGATTTGTTACTGTATTGTAAATGTAATGTATCGAAAATTATAACCAGTGATAATAAAACAGAATTACAAGAGAGATTTCTTTCCAATGGTTTGCTATAAGACTTACACATAATTGTTACAGGTATTTACATTTTTTTAATCATTATGGTCATATTGTAACCCACTGTATTTAATAAGTAAAAAACAATTTCTTGTGTATTTTTTTTAAATACTTGTACTTGTTGGAAATGATAACACATCAGAAACCCATGTTGATGAACACACACACACACACACACACACACACACACACACACACACACTAACCTAAATAAAAACACCATTATAACTTAATATAATTATAAGTTCAGCTCTAATATCCCATCTTGACCCACTCTCAGCATTGTGGGGACCTTTAGCTGTGTGTGATGTCCCCACAAAGTGACCATACAGCCCCACTTTGACCCAAATGCATCTACACACACTGAATCCTGTAAATTTTAAACCTGGACAGCAAACAACAAATTCCCCACGTAGGCATGAACAACGACCCCATCTCATGGCGTTTAGCCGCAGATCTTCACGAGCTCGTCCCGTCACGGCAGGTACATCGCACTACAAACTTTATCTGATCCGCTCTAATGGACCTTGAAGAATGATGTCAACCTGTGGGATTCATCTTCCTCACCTCTCAATTAAAAGCTTCCAACCACACATACGCAGCCTTGGAGTGGTGCTCCATCTCCATTACCCACGAGGCATTATCCCGTCTGTTTCTTTAACCAATCAGACGCAGGTTCCATTCTTTCTTTTTTTTTTCCTCTCCGCCAGCCCGGGTCTTTTTTTTTCTGTTCCTATCTGACAGACTGTATAAATAGCTGGGGATGAAGTCATTCCTCAAGCCGCGCTGGCAGCCCTCTTCATTATTTACACTATTTACTTCAGGAGGAAGTCGTGGCTCTGCCGTCAGATTTATCTGTCTGAGAAATGGGCTCGACTATGCAGATCATCTCTCCGGCAGAAGCGTCACGTCGCCGTGTTGCGCCGACACGCTAATTTGGTTCATGAAGTGTGTAACATGGTGCTCTGGAAGCGAGGGAGCTCCATTTGTCTCTGCTTTTATTACGCGAGCGACACAACCGACGTCTTCATGCTGGCGGCTCGTGCTGAAGCTTCCTGAGAGGTGAAGGACGGAAGGTGGTAGTGATACGGGAAGCGTGGGAGACGTCTCAAAGCAAGCAGATGGCGGACGTCAAATCGATGCCGTTTACATGACATTGCTCTTGTTTGATCCGCTTTTATTGGGCACGTTGAGGTGCTGTCGCCTAAAGGCAGAGGAGGACCTGGTAGAGACCCACATACAAGGTCTGGTGTGGAGTTTGCATGTCCTTTTATAATCCACAAGCTGCTCTCGGGAGCATTCTCCATTTCAACGTTGTCTAGTTCAAAAGTGTCTAAATTGTCTCATGGTGGCTGAGTGAGTGAATGTGTCCTGTTCTGTGATTGGTCAGCTGCCAATCCAAGGGGTGTGTCCTGCATTCAGCCTCAGAGTCTCGGGCTCTCCATGACCCAGAAATGGAAGAAGTTGTTTAGAAGAAGAATTCCAATAAAATTCCAATTCTGGCTGAATAATTGTTGGTCAACAGATTACCAAAGCTAGAGGATTCGAAACCCTGGGAAAACATGGCGTCCTCTAAAGACATGACTATGAAGGTAGTAGTGTTGAATGTAGTTAATCACGTTCTCGAACATCTGTCAATATTGATATGTAAAGCACTTAGCAAAGTAGAATAAGACAAAGAAAAAGTGACAAATATCAACCCGAGTGTTCTAAAAGTCTGACGAAAGCCTGACGAAACCACGAAAGGTATTTTTGCTTGCAGATCTGAAAGATCTGGGGCAGTTTGGTGGAGTCGTAACACTGCCGGCATGAGCTCTGGTTGGTTCCTGAAGACGGGTTATAATATTTCACGGAATGTTTTTACATTCGGTAGCTCGGCCCAGAGGGGCTGAAGACTCCGAGTCGACGAAAGCGTCACAAGCACCGGGAGAAAAAGCGTGGGAACTCCGCGGCGCATGTGAAAGTGATGTGTGTCAAGAAAAGAACAATAATCAGACGGATGTGTCTATCATCACAAGGTAGTCTCAGATCCTGACTCCCCCCGCTGTCGGCCTGAACCCCGGGGAGGGTGTTAATTCAAACCACATGTTCGGCTTTCAGCTGCCACTCCACTAACTGCAACCTACAGCTTCTCTGTCTGCCGCTGCAGCTCCGATGCGGGCACTTGCAGGATCTGCATCTCATTAGGGAAGCTTCTTCACACTTCCTCTTCACAAGCGGCCGGGTGTATCTCGCTCTTTGTCTCGGTGCCAAGCCTGTTCCCCGTCGGTACCTGCACTCGGGGGCACAGGCCATGCATCACTGACACTTCATCTCAGCCTGACTGCCTTGTTTCCGCACTGACCCCTTTCCCCTAGCTGCCGCGCCGTATTATTTAAGGAGATTTATGATGCGGTGTCCCGTGCCAGGAGCTATACAGGCAGACGCCTAGGGGGCCGGAGCCCATTAATAACCCACCGCCGGCTTAGCTTCCACCCTGGACGGAGGCGAATTGGGGTCTACCTCTAGTTCTCCAACCATGGTACCTGACTCCCACACACGGAGGTACGGGTGGGGTACGGGTTTGGCGTGCTGATGGGACCCTGCAGCTCGACACAGCGGCCACTTGTGATGAATGGGAGACGGCAGATGCTATCTGAGCAAGGGCCATCTGTATGAGCTCGGAGGAACAGTGGGGTCACTGACAGACTGTGAGGGTCCGGGTCCATGTCGGGCACATGCTGAAGCCGGGTCGCCACTCTTGTAGTTTGTCGGAAAGGACAGTGACACACTTGTCAGACCGGCTCAAACAGACTGCCATTCTGCATCGGGGAAAACGGGGGGACTGACATGGAGTCTGCTGCGAAAGTGCTAAGGCGGAAGAGGCGAACTGAACGGCCGAGTGTTCCAGAAGCTTGTCGCTGTCAGAGGCTTCACCGGCAGACTGGCAGGAAACACCTTCCATGTTCGCCCATGTCTATTTAAAAAGCAATGTTTTATTCAGCCACAACATCTCATTGCACTGAAAAATTTATCAATCCGTGCTCTCTGTCTAATCCAGTCCTGTGTCAGGTAATTCTGCTCTATTTTCTTTAAATATTTCTCAGGACAAAATGGAGGGGCTGTCTGACGGAGATTCGCTGACGGAGAAAGTGCCAGTTTCGGACTCTGCTGTCTGAGGAATTCCTTATCTATTAATATGGTTCAAAGGAGCATGTTGCGGATATTCTTGCAGCAATTATGTCCTATGTGCCTAAACATTTTCTCCTTTTATTTTTTACTATTTGTGGGTTCTACTCAGTTATTATTCTTTCTTCTGCGACATAAACGGGGTCTTTTGTGTGGTTTGCATGTTCTTTCTCTACTTGCATAGGTTTCCTGCCACAGTCCATAAATGTTCTACTGAAAAAAAGCATCTGGAAAATTGCCCATAGGTGCCAGACTGTCCTGCTCTGTGATTGGTTGGCTACCAATCCAGGGGGGGGTGTCCAGCTTCCAGGCCCAGAGTTCCTGGGATTGGCTGCAGTTCCCCATGACCCATAAAGGAATAAACAGTTTGGAAAATGATTGGATGGATGATCTTGTTGATTTTGAGCCTATTAGCATTATTCATTTTTTGTCTTATATTTACACAAATATTTAAATCCCTCCATTTATCTTCTCAGGTTTAGATGTTTTAATAGTGTTCTGCTTATTATTTCCTTTGTTGTAGACTTTTTACATTTTTGACTCTGGCCAGGTTTATTTTATTTCACTTATCTTTTGACCCTTGTCTGACTGTTTTGTTCTGCACTCTTGCTCCACCACCTGGATTTTCCATATGACTTTCCCTCCATCGTCTGTCTATTTTTCCAACACTTCTAGGCCGTCCTTCCTGAAAACCCGACGGGATGTTACACAAAGTAACAGATTTGATTTCAGAAAGGTTCCGGCCTTGAAAAATGACTCCCTTTCCATGAATGGATTTTAAAACAACGAGAGTTGGCGGCGTTTGCGAGATTTATATTGGTCCGAGAACTAGCTACGGATGCGTGTTTCTATTGCATTATACAAATGTAGTAAATAAACGCCTGTCTGAGTGATGGACACTCTTGGCAGGCATGGCTGATCGAAACATTTCCTTTCTAAAGCAGCCCTCATCAATCTGAAAGGAGCTGGGCTACGGCAATAGCGCCTAGTCTGGTCCAACTGGACGCCAACATGGAGCTAAGCACTGGCACCCATCCAAGGCCCAGAACCCCATTACTACCTAATACTCAACTTCACCCTAACTAAAGCCCCCTGCGGCCATGAGTAATGAAGAACGACCCTGTCACAAGGCCACTCTACGACAGTCAATACTCTGCCTTTTAAGCACAGGATCCGTTTCAGCATCATTAAGGCCGCGCACAAACAAAATCAGCACCCTCGCTAATTAAACGCACCGGCAGCTGCGCGCTGTTCTTCCCGCTTAAGTGGCGCGACACCAAGCGCCAGGGTGAGGAAACGGTTAACCACTTATAGTTCCAATGCCACTTTGTTGCCATTAGATCACACCTTCTCGACATACCAGGGTGAAAATTTCACTAATCTAATAGGCGAATAAATTTCTCTCCGTTCCGAGATGATGCATAAGCACGGTTGCTTTAAAATATAGCATTCGCAAATGAATTCAAAAGATAGCGCGCAAGCTATATTTAAGATGATGAAGGGGCTTGTGTACGCGGGGGCACGGCGTCTCTACACGTGGTGTTGATAGATGTCCCCGTTTTATTCTCTTTTTTCACTTGCCATATGCATCGTATTAAATGATACCAAAGCAATGCCCTTTGCACGGGGTTAGAGGATAAATTACGTAGTTTCTTGCCGCGTATTCAAAAGCCATTTAAAATGTTAAACAACAGACTGGAATGAAAGAATAAAAATGAGGCATTTGATTTAATTTTAGAGAGGAAGGGATTGGAAAATTGTAATAAGGTGCGTCTTAAGACATAAGCTGATTAGCGTAAGCTTTTCACTAATTAGCATTAGCATTCCGCTAATTAGCGTTAGCATTTTAAGATTTGAGTGCTGATTTGAACACCTTTTTTAGCTTTTAAAGATCTGAACGCATCACTAAAAGTATGGATACATATAGGCGTCTTAATAATTAGACAAAAGATTGCAAAATTGAACACACAAGACGCTTTTTAAGACTTTTTTGAGAAGTTAGCAGTTTGCTAACTAGCATTACCATCCTACAACTCTGCATGCTGCATCACTCACCAAAATGAGGATATTTCTATAAATGTATGGGGTTTTTTTTATACACATTTTAACATTATTTATAATTTGTACAATCTGAATCCATCTGCAGAACTCATAAATGACGCAACAAAGCAGGAAATACACACTTCCTGTTTTCTGTACAAGGCAAGAAAAAAATAAGCTTTTTAAAAACAAATCGCAATGGTGACATTCGCCGAAAAGTTTACAAGGTGATTACCTTGTCCGAGTTGCACAGGCCAGATTTTCGCTGACCAAACAATCCGGTGGCTCTCAAGCGGAGCGGCCTGGCTTGGGTTTGACCGCTCTAAGTGGTTTTCCGTGGTAAAGGTGGGCGCGAGGTGAGGGTCAGCGAGGTGAGCGCAACCCCGGGTGTCAGAGGACGTGTTGTGTCCCCTCCGTGTTTGTCAAACAAATTAAACACGTTCTCGAGACTTCACCTGCCCCAGCCACCATGCCGCATATGGCCCGGCAGAAACAAAATAAGGCTTCGCGCATACATTACCATACTTAATCAACCACCCTCTCCATTTAATATGCAAATTCACTGAAATATTACTGAATGCCGTCTGTTCTAAATGAATAAATTTGAATCGCAATTAGAATAATCCTTTATAATTAATGAAAACTGTCAATTTCGGTTCATAAGTAATTTGATTAACGAGATGATGGCACACTTATCAAGTTCGGCGGACTGTTCGGATTTTCGCGCAGCGGCTGAAGGAAAGAATATGGGTCTGGTTTCAGCGCGGCACTCGGCCAGACACGAGAAACCGTGATGAATAATTAATAAATAAAGTAATTAATAAACTTATGAGGTCAGGTTGCTCCGCAGCGGGGCTCCTGGATTTTAAAGGATGGATCTGAAGATCTGTTTATCAGCGAAGCCTTCACGCCGAGTGACACGCTCTTCTCTCTGTGCTCAAATCGCGGCTCAAAAGCAGGTAGAATGTAAATCTGAATGTAAATATGTCTGAGTAAAAAAAAACGGAAGCTTCAGGATAGAGTCTGTTGCACAAGACCTTTGCTAAACATGTTCCTCAGGATGAAGAAGCAGGAGCCAAAGATTTAAACATCATATATCCACAGACAGCTTTCACTGTCCTCAGCAGAGCGGAGATGAGAAAGTGTGTGTGTGTGTGTGTGTGTGTGTGTGTGTGTGTGTGTATGTGTGCGTGTGTGTGTTACAGGGAAAGGAAACACTTAATTAGAGCAGTTGTGGTGTTTGGAAACAACAGCAAGGTTAAGGCCACACGCTGATGAAGAATTTAGAAGTAATTGGTCAAAATGAGTAAAGGTCTCTCTGGAAGATGAGAGAGATGGAGCAAGAGAGAGAAAGAGAGATAAAAAGAGAGTAAGAGGAATTAAGTGAGAGAGGAAAAAAGAAAGAGAAGGATAAAAAAAGACGAGTGAAAGGTAGGAGAGCGGGAAAATGATAGTGATAATGTGAAAGAAAGACAAATGGAGAGAGAATGAATCATTGAAGAAAAAAAGAGAAGGAAAATAAGCGGTACAACAAATGATGAAGTGAGACACAAGGAGGGAAAGAATGTGCGAATAACAAGAAAGAGAGGAGAAAGAGAAAAAGAGAGAGGTAGAGGGAAATTAAGTGAGAGAGAGAGAGGAAGAGAGAAAAGATGAGTGAATAGTAGCAGAGCGGGAAAATGAGAGTGAAAAGGTGATATAAAGACAGAAAGAAAAAGAATGAATCGTTGAAATAAAAGAGAGAAGGTTAACAAGAGGGACAACGAATGGTAAAGTGGGTCAAAGGGAGGGAAAGAATGTGCTAATATCAAGAAAAAGAGAAGGAGAGAAGCAAGGAGAATATAAAAGACAGAGGAACATAAGAGAGAGGGAGAACAAGAGCAAACATGAGTGAGTGAGAGAGAGAGAGAGAGAGAGAGAGAGAGAGAGAGAGAGAGAGAGAGAGGAAATGAGGGGGAGGGGATTTGATTATGTAAATGTGTATTTGAAAAAGTCAGCAACCATTAAAGGTTTGTGGTAAATATGTTTTAAAGCATGTTTTAAAAGGTAATGGTTAAAATGACCATGTAATCGAGTGAACACACACACACACACACACACATTAGTCAAGAACAAACTGAGAGTGTTACCTGTTCCAGAAGAGCGCGAGAAGAAGCAGCAGCGGCCACATGAAAAGAAACAGAAAGAAAGAAAGAAAGAAAGCGTTAGAAACAACAAGCATCAGGGTCCATCGGATCCGACCCCGGACCACCGTCACCCCGCAACACACACTAACCCAGCCAAACCAAACTTCCCACTTCCTCAAACACCAGCGCTCAAGACAAACGCTTCAGATCGGTCACGTGACTTCATCGTGGTTGTGTAGGAGACGAGATCCTATGGAATCGGTGAAGGCCACGAATGCGCTGATCATTAAAATCAATGGGAGAGATTTCCACGGGCCGGATGGAGCATCTATAGGTGACTCAACTGCTCTTAATTGTGGAGAATATTAAAGAATTTTTCCCTCAGGCAATCAAAGGAATTTCATTTAAACGCGATCAATAGCAACAAACTAACAACCAGCCAGAGATTCTGTTACAACCATAAAGATCTCAGCCATGAATTATTCAAAAGCCTGCGCTGGATTTGCGAGAAGCAGGAACAGGCCGATGGATTTCCCTGTGAAAAACACACCGCCTCGTGGAAAACACTAGACGTACGGGGAAAAACGCTGTTTGCACACAGGCGGGGCAATGCGGGGTCTTTACACAACGATGGGTTAATATAGGACATTGTGCAGGAAGTGACTGGTTACAGTGGGTTATTTTACTAAATCGATTAGCAATTTCACACTGGGATCAGTAAAGTTCGCATACCGTATTTACGCAAATTTAAGCACCACCCAGATTTTTCAGGCACAAAGTTAAAGATATATATTTTATTTTTTATTAACGTTTCTGGATCAATTACATTAATATTCTCTTAAAAATACAGATTGTTCTTTTTTTAACAAACCTAACTTGTGACTCGTATCATTTTGATATCGTTTTACTTAACAAAAAGACTATTCTAGTGGTCAGAACTTCATTTCCCAAGATCCTTTGCTCTCCAGTCAGACTCCGCACATGCGATTGTTACAAGCTCAGGCCTGTTTCAAGCTCTCTGTTTATCCGACGCCGTGTGAAGAGGAAGGATTATTATTCACTGTTTATTATCAGACCGAGCGTTTTGATCGTGTCTGTTCCTAGGATTTTTTTTTTACTTCTTGCCCGTGTTCTTTATTTTCTACCGTTTCGACTCTTTTCTGCAATGACACATTGGACTCTTTTGTAGTCGGCTGCGCTAAGCTAAGCTAAGGTTGTGTTTTGTAGTCTCTGTTGTAATATAAAATATTGTATTGTACTTAGTTTAATTTCTTACTTCTTCCAGTGTTTAGTCTCTCAATTTCTGTTATTGAGCCAATAAAAGCTTATACTGTAGCACATCTGCTTACGAACCATTGTTTAACATTATATAGACGAACACACGCGCCACGGCATAAAGACGACATGTTTCCGTTTATTTCTGAATGTTCCTGACTTGAAATATGAAAAAATGCGGCCGTATATGTACGTGCATATTTGAAATTTGCTTATATTCGCATAAATACGGTAGTTGGGAAAAAAAGGGTCAGAGAGCCATCGAGACCCCGTTTGGGCCCCGAGAAGCCTCTGATAGTGCCACCCCATAATAGTATGATTTTCACTCTAGACACAAGTGTCTTCAGCTCCAATCCGCCAATAATTAGTCACATCCACAGCGGCGTTTCCCACTAATTAGCGAATTATGTTGAAAATAGCAGCCCCCTAATTAATGGTTATTATGGCATTTCTGAAGTTGCTGCTTTAATTAGCGAGGAAACGGAGCGTGCATTTCAATGCTGGCACACCCGCACCCGCGCGCCTTCGCTGGCTGGCGTCCAGTCGTAAAACACGCACCGTCCAGTGGAAAATAAATAAACGCACCCCAACCCCCTCAGAACAAACACCAGCTCCGGATCATTTAATATCACAAACGGCGGAATCACGAGACACGGGGAGGAAAACAAACAAGCCCCAAAAAGGTAGGATTATGAAGAGTTCCATTGAAAAAAAAATGTTCCATCACGTGATGTATTTTTAATGTGTTCACTTAATATTATTCTAACAGTAATAAAGAATATTTGCTTTCTATTTATGACTGAAAATACATTTTAGTGGTCTATACATATATCAACTAACAAATTATAAACACACGCACACACACACATATATATGTGAGGGAGAGAGAGACTAAATTTAGCTTTTATTTACAATGAATCATTAATAAAATACATGATTTGTTGTTTGTTTGTTTATTTGTTTAACTAACATTATAGTATAATCATTTAGTAACATTTTAAATCTTTTTTAAAAACAACTACTTAATAAAAATAATTGTTTTTTTTTTATAACAAATAGACATTTTTTGGCTATAACAAATACAACAAATTTTATAACAAATAGCCAATATTTACATACATAGAAGAATAAAACATATGTATATTAAAAACCACAAAATAATATAATTACCATATGTTTAGTATATAGGAGTCCAAGAGTCCTGAGAAAATAACAAATACAATATCTATATATCAATACACACACACACACACACACACACACACACACACACACACACACACACACACACACACATAAATGACTCACACCATTATAAGACTATGACTTCATTACGACGCTACTCTAATGCATTTGAAGAAAACGATAGTGGGACTGGCCTGTGTCTGATGAGAAAAGTTTACTTTAAAGAGTCGTCAGCGATGGCAGACTCGTTCTTCCCCTCTCCACCACAATGCCCTCATTCTCCCCTCTCGTCCCTTTGTCCCCCCCATCAGCCACCTACACAGCGTCCCACACAGTGACACTCAGATCCGAGCCCGCTCCTCTGTTCCGACCACCTCATGCATTCGGCCCGACGGCGTAACCCAATACGCGGACGCATCGCCGTCTCCTCCGGTTTCACGTGGGGCTTATTGTTTTCCCGCTTTCCCTTTGTTTTGCCCCTCTGTGCGGTGCGTTTTTGTGTAGTGTTAAGTAAGACTGGTGAGGTTGATGGGACGGACGTGTTGGGTTGCAGGCCGACCCGGGCCGCGCGCACTTAGCTGGGCTTTAGCCTGAGGTGAACTCTGAAACCCTACACTGGATTGACATAACCGCGTTGAGTGGCACTTCAATGAGCCATCAATCCCCACTCTCGTCCCTCTTTGGTGTAAGGTTCTGCGTTTTGTTGTGTGCCCGGCTTGCTCTCTCCCGGTTAAACGGGGCTATTTTAGCGTTCCCTTCGAGCAGGTAGGTGCCAGCCCCTCCTGCACCAACAGACCTCACGTGCCGGCTTGTGGTTACGCCTGCTACGCCTCGGGAGAGCATGACTAACACAAATATACAACAACAACTTAACACAGCTCGTAAAGCACCACAGCGCCCACAAACACGGCTCCCGATCGCACATGTGCTCTCGCTCGGCTCCGTAACAGTACGATCTGGCAATAAGTCACGGCCAATCTCCCCGCCATCCCTCCAGGGCCGAATCAGGGGCTCGCATCTCGCCCCGGCAGGACTCGCTCCACACAGACGCCGCCTGTGAGAGCAAACTACTTTCACCGGTTTGGCCGGGCACACCTGGTTAAAGTTAAGAGGGTGCAGTTATAGTCAATTATGATCCCATATAACACGTAGAAACACACACCACTCCATCCAAGGGAGTAATTGGAAACAGCTCCGACATGCCTAGGGTCAAAACAAAAGCAGAGCACTTTCCTCTCCCGGGCCCAGTCGGGCTTCTCCGTGAAGAGTGTGCCACCCATTAAAGTCCCCTGGTAGACCGTGGCACCGCCCGTTGACCCCGCCACCCATGTTCTGCCCCTTTCAGCCACTCGGAGTCTCGAAGCTTTGACAAGAAGGGTAAGTAATGGCCGCCCCACATCCGAGCACAGCCCATCAGATTAAGGTCCCGCGGTTCGGGCACGGCTCACTAGGACCCGGACAGAAGGACACAGCGGGACGCCTTTCCTCCACCTCGTCGTTCTATCTTTATTCTTGTCCTCTCTTTGTCTCCATCTGTCACTCCGGCTCTGACATGTCCAAAGGTCTGCCCTTCCCACCTCGCCCTTGTGCAACTTCAATAAAACACATCTTCCTCCAGCGGGGAGGATTTTCAGGCTGCTGATTCTCAGCCACTCCATCTCCGAGAAGCATTTAATGAGGAGACAGATAAAGCCATTTCGGACTGAATGAATGGGTGTAATCTAATGTGAAAAGGCACAGAGACCACAACATCTGCGCTGAAGCTGCTATTGGTTTCCTCTTTCGGTTCTTACGATCAAGGGACTAATGAAAAACTCAAGGTGAGGATATTTATTCATTCCTTTCATCCGAAACCCAAACGCTCAGAGCCAAGTCTATTTACATGCTTTACAAAATGATATACAGACAGAAAGACATAGAGACAGACAGACAGACAGACAGACAGACAGACAGGCAGTAACGGTTTTACAGCAGCCCTATTAAAAAAACACAAATAAAAAAATATAATTAAAAATATATTGCTGGTGAAGTAGTAAATACTAATACAGTAAATACTTATAGAAGAGCATGAAATCATTTAAGAGTATGAAAAATTGCACAGTTATAGTGCAAGGAATACTTTGTCGCCAGCAACTAAACAAACAATCAACAACAAAAAAACTAACTACAAAAATAAATGCCTCAAGTAATTGCAGTTATTTAAATGATTATTTAGCTAATGTCCCACTATGTAAAAAAAAGTTTGATTTTAAATGAATGGATACAGAAAAAGACTTGCCTAAAAAAGCAGATATAAAATGATGTTTTTATCAACATAATTCTACATGTATTAAAATGAATGTATGTAGACCTTTAAAACACCGACCCAGCATCTCGAATTGAGAGGCAGAATGAACTAAGAAATACGACTGACTTCATAATGAAAGGCTTCAAGTCGTTCTACAGACAGACTCTTCAAAGGCACAAAAGAACAAGTGTTTAAATGTCACAACAGTAGAAAAGAAAGGCCACGCTATCACGTAGGAAGAAAGTCAAGACATTTAGTAAACTACCTGTACTTTCCTTCCCTCCCAAAAAATCTCCAAAACCGATGCTTCAGCTCCTCTGGCTCGGCTTGGGTCTGACAAGGGGTCAAGAGGTTGGACTAAGGGGGGAGTCAGGGGTGAAAGGTGGTCTCTTTGTGTGTCTCTCTCAGACAGGCCATGCTCAGCAGCACAGGAACCGGAGCTGCATGGGGACTAACTTGATTGACAACTGACATTACCCCCCTCCCTTCATGGCTGGAGGGACAGAGGGTGCGATGGTTATCCAAGCAGAGAAATGTCAGAGTCCAGACGCTGTCAAAGTCTGTCCTTCCACCCGCCCTTTCTTCCTCGCTAGGCTTGTCTCTCCTCTCAGCCAATCTTCGGAACCGTTCTGTGCGGTTCGGGTCCAGAACAGGGGGGTGGAAGACCAGCCTTGAATTGACTTAATAAGGCTATTCCTATTCCACCACCTGAATAAGTCACCTATTCCAGAAAGTTATGGCTGAAAAGCATCACACAGAGATGTCAAGACTGGTGACACAGGCGCACACAATGGCTTGGCGGACAAAGGAGTCTGGCCTCTTTGTATATGTTGACGGCAACTGTAGACAGAGATTAAGCGATTAAGGTTACAGTGATAGTAGAGTAGCAATCAGCCACACAAAGACGGGATCAACAGACGCCACTAAACTCAACTCAGTGTCTGTGATCATTTATTCACTCAAGAGTACTAGAGGTATCGGTTACAAAACTGCCTAGTTCATGCACCCCGTTTAAGATTCACTTCATTATGAACGACACTTGATAAGATGGAAAAAATACATCGATGGCAAGTGGCTTGGTTGGGATATTGGTGCTGAGCAAAGAGTTTCTCATTATCAACATCAAAAGCCAATGCAATGCAAAGATCTCCCAAATCAATATAAGGATTGCGCAAAGTCAATCCGCGTTTTAGCCAAGCTCTTTGAAAAAGGTAGACTATTTGCTCATCAAAGTCCCCAAACTGGGATGTATTTCATGGTGTCACCGTGTTCAATGCACGGTTGCGGTGGCTCTGCCAATCGTGTGGCGATTACGCATTCAGCAACTGTAATAGAGATCCTCATGCTGCTGAAAAATGGGGCCGGGGTTCATTTCCACTCGGCTGCTGATTCCTTCAGCCTCCGCTTACCCGGCTTTCATTTGCAATAGCGGGCCTGGCCCTCCATAAACCAGCAACAAGCAACATATCAGAATGTATGAAATCAAGGTCCTGCTGCAAAGTCTATTTATATTCCTGTTTGGCTGGCACCTCACCAGTGTCTCATTTGAAGGGGAATAAAAAGCAAACATATAGACTCGGTCCCCGACTCTGTATAGTGTGCACTGCAGCTTCATTCCAGGCTTGGTGTGGAGTCGTTCGGTAATCAAAAAACATTGTACCACGTCAAGTTACAATTCAAGTTTCTTCAAAGCGCATGGTCACACTCCTCACCTCTAAACTTTCCTCCCACTAGTTGATAAGTATCTAGGTAGTGCTCCATGTCCCTCATGCTCAACTAACTGACTAAATGACAGACCATTTGCTGTGATTACTGTCGTTTAGACCACCAGTTCCGCCTCAGTCCTGATCTGCTCGCTTCATTAGCTTCAAGCTAATAGCTTCACTTGGTTTCAAGCTCTGTTGGAAACCCTGAAGGAACACGTTTAGTTGTTTCATTGACGTGTTAGTCTTGTTCTCAAGCCCCAAGTTGTGAGAAGATGCGTCTGCTGGACGGGGGAGTGAGTGCACACGAGCAGAACTTATCTCGGTTCTGGGCAGAGGGATTCTGGCGTCAGGCAGAGAGTTAGCTCTGGGCGCGGCAGTCTGGGCAAGATTGGCATCATAGAAAGGCAGAGAAGGTTCTGTTCACTTCCTCAGATCAGCAGTCCTCTCTACACTTCAAACGTTACTTGACATCAATTAAAAACAGCAAGCAGACGCCCACCACTAAAGTCCTGGAGCTGATTATATAACTCCTTTCTTGTTTGCATGGAGAAGAAATTAGTCCACGTTTCCGTTCCTTTATTTTCTAAGAGGAGCGGAGCTTTGCAAGGCTGCCATGGAACTTGTGCGTCCATATGTTGCGATTCTTCTCTTTTTGTCACTTCAAACGAGAAACATGATAAAGAGTCTCGAGACTGAAATACTGCCAAAGTGTGTGTGAAGACGTCAATTTACCACATGCGGTTTTTCAGATGCGACACAACCACTAGCCAATGCATTAAGCTTTAATACAGGCAAGTGTGAAATCACGTTATTTAATCAAGCCTGAAGTTCCATTATGGTTACTCAATTCCTAACTAGACCGCTATATATTACTGATATACTCTCAATTTTGGGTTTTAAGGTAGTTTCTACTCCAGGAGGGTCTGCTAGTTCACTAGGTTATTTTCAAAACAGGTTTCTTTGGTGGAAAGGCACTTTCACAAGCAATGATTTTGCATTTTGCAATCACTTTTTCATTTCCAAGTCACGGGAAGCTGGTGAACTCCCCAGCCACTCTTTGCCTAAAGGCGGGACCCGGATTGGTGAAGGGCCAATCACAGAGAGCCACACAGACGCACAAATTCACACTCGCACTCACATACAGCAACGACCACGTTTAGAATCTGGTCCAGGCCAAGTCCTGAGCATTCTATACAGCAGGAAGATTTCTTGCTGTCATTTGCTCACTCATTCTTTGCCATTAGTGAACACAAAAAAACCCCACCAACCCAGAAAATAACAAGCACAGAATTTTGGTCCAGACATTCTTTATGAGAATACAATTAAAACAAGCTCATCCAAAGGGATCTTTGGGATTCCAGGACCAAATGAGTTTTTCCCTCACATTTGTTTGTGGTAATTAGTTCTTGCCTCCGTGTTTTTGTTTTGGGAAACACATTCGCATGAACCACCCGGTGCTATTGTTCCCACAGCTGCTGCAGGCCGAACCCTGATTGCTTCTCCGTGTGAGCACCTGGAGGCAGGTGTTGTGCCAGAAGCGCCTCAGGGGGGCAGGTACCGAGGTTTAGGGGTGAATGAGAAGACAACACACCCCAGGGACACGCACTAGGCCATTTAGCTCTGCCTACGGCGATCCATCCCCCATAACAACGCGCTCGCTCTGACCGGTGTGTGAAAAACAGCATCCGCAACAAAAACTGCTTTGCATACCGACGTCTACAAGGTTTGAAGTGGGCGAGTTCTTCTGCTAAAGCAAGCAACAAAGAAGACGTCTTAATTCCTGGTGATGTGTGCTTCAAGTCAGTTGTATCGCCGGCTTGAAGATGAAAAACACATCATGTGCTTATCAGAAGCAGGGGCCCTGTGAAGTTCGCCCCCTTGAGGCATCCGATGCATCTGATTCCGCATTGTTTATTTACTAATTCATACATTTTGCTCGAAGCAGGCAGCGATTACCCAAATGCTTTATGCTGAGGCCAGAATAAAAAGGTGTCAATATATTCCAACAAACACGTTTGGAGATAAAGAGGAGAGCTGCTGTCATCCTGACAGCGGCAGATGAGTGTCCCGCTCAAGACTGTTGATCAAAGACATGGTGCTTCGGTATGGATTACAGCTCGAGGGAGAAATCCTGACGCAATGCATTTACACTACACCCGGTCTACATAATTAGCACGTTATGCTAATTGTGCACAACTGGTCTGAAATAGCTCTAGAGGTCCGGATCTCAATCTACTCCAGTCTATTCCCGCCGTCTTTACGAATACCTGTGTGTCAAGCTTTGTGTGTAAATGGAAATCAAAGGTCGGACCTGCACGCACATTTGTCGATTGTGAACTTTTTTCACCTGGATATAAAAAAGAAAAAAAACCGGGAAGGAAGAACAGACAGCAACTAGATTGATTTCATTTCTCCACCTGGTTCCATTTGCTCATGCACTGGGGAACTGATATTATAATTTCAAAATGGCACAAGCTCCTCCCTTCCACTTTCTAAGACTCAAGGAGTGTCAGTCACCGGATTATATATTTATACACAGTAATGGCACCCGGATCAGCTTTGCCACTCAGACATGTGTAACAAATGAGTCTGTGATGCCTCGTTTGAGAAGCGGGGACAGATGGACTGATGGCATCCGCAGCAATAGCCGGGCGTTATTGATAAAAAAGCATCTCGCTCAGGTTTGTCCTGCTTCCATTAATGAAGCGAAGTTTCTGTTTGCATCCTTTCTCGCATGGGACCTCCACATGCATATTAATGTCCTCCCCAACTTTCAGAAGTAATAACGTAAAGGCGTGTAAACGCGTGTGTGTTTTCCCCAGTGTGTGTGTGCTGCAGAGAGCGACTGGTTTCATGGGATCTAATTAACCTCACCTGTGTTAATTACTGCCGCAAACCAATCAACCGTTCCAACGCTAATTACATCGTTTTTTTTAAGCCCGGTTGCAAGTCGCCATGACAACATCTATAACCTCAGGGACCTGAGAGTCACAGCAGAGAGCAAGCGTGCATGCGTTTTGAAGCCTGGTGTAAAAATCAACCTGTGTACGCGTCAAAAAAAAATTGACTGACAAAACAAAACAGCCGACTCGGAAAAAAATGGATGTTCTAAACAGACGGACTCCCATTCTGTTTCAGCTACTAAAGCAGAAGTATTCGTTTATATTACGGGACGACAAAAACGTCCTAATCAACTGGTAATGAAACATTCGATTGGTTTGAAGCGCCATGACATGAATGCATCGGCCATGCTCTCCACGTCGCCCTCGGGGATAAAAGCACGAGATAAGGTGCGGACTGGAGATTTAATAAAGAGCCGCCAAGTAACACATCTCATAAAGGTTTTGTGTGTGTACGTGGAGAAGAACACAAGCCCCGGTGGAGAAGAGGAGGAGGAGGGTGTGTGTCTGCGGTATGATGGGATTGATTTTCTTTCAGTGGGGTGTAGTGAGCTGGCCAGAAGAGAGAGAGGGAGAGAGGCCTTGCCGTGCCCTGTCTGACCTCTCCATATGCCTGCTGTTCGCCCAGAAACCGCGGCTCTGACAAGCTCTGGCTCCTCCCTCATCAATACTACACATGAAACAGAGGCACCCAGAGTCTCTTTCAAAGATCCCTTTGTTGAACGGGCAGGGTTTGAATATTATATTCCTGACAAATCTGCCGGAAGGCGGCAATGCCTGCACATACAGGGGTTAGTACTGTATGCATTATGATGTCCGCAGTGCACTGTGAAAAATGTGACGTGCTATTTACGTTTGAAAAAAACGTAATTTATTTAGGTGGCTTTTCAGAGCTTACTTTTTAAGTAGAACATACTTAAAAAAATAATGTAAAAAAAATATATATATATTCAGTATTAATGTAACAATTCCTAGTGGAATATGCTTTTCAATTTGAGAAAAAAAAAAACAATTTTCTCAATTATCAATGGTTTGAAAACTAAAGACTTGATTGGCAGAAGAACGACAATTTCGTATATTTCCTCACAAAGAGATTCCACTCATTAGATAATCTTCTCCATTAGGAGCTTCAACAGTCAGGAAGAAACAGCCTCACATGGTCATGTTATTTACATTATTTGAACATGATTAAAATATATCGCTTTAAATTATCCTTGTTATATGTTTATGCTTTATTTTACATTTTAAAAAGAGTTAAAGATGCAAGTAACACATGCAAGCTTCTCATTGGCTCTCCCAAGGAACTCTGAGCTGCTGAATCTCTTTCTTCTTAATGATCTTTTAGTCGGAATTGTTTCTTAAATTGACCCCAAAAATAACACTGGTTTGCTTAAAAAAAAGGTGAAATTTACATTTTTATTAGTTTTAACAAAAATGTTCTCATTATATTAAGAGAAACAGATTTGTTCTGAACAAGGACGTATGATCATTCTTTATAGCAATCACATATTTTTTTTTTATGAAAATTACAGCGTGGGATTCACCCTCACCTAACCATAACCTTTCCTTCAAAATTCCCCTAATATGCCCCAATACTATTAATGCACCAATTTCCTGAAAATTGTAAGGACCAAGTCTTGCTGAGACTCGCGAGTGTGTCTCTCGGAAAGGCTGAACCGTGTGGACCCACTGTCACCCCCCCAAACTACAAGGTCTGTTGTCCAGTAGCGAGTGGGAGCTTCTGTCCTAATGCAATATAGATGAGGCTGGATACAGGCTTCACACACAGTGATAGGTTCTTGCTATAGTAAATTATAAATCAACATCGATTTAGCCCCAATCCATCCTCTACACCCCCCTACGCCTCCCAAACTCTCCCTCTCAGCCTAGAACATACACCATAACACACACACACACACACACACACACACACACACACTCATCCTAACCACACAAAGCCGCACACTTCCCCACTTCCCACTTAGAAGTTCATCAGAAGACACCGAGGCTGAAGTGCACTTTATCAGATTAGCTTTGAGCACGTCCATCAAATATGAATGAGGCGAGAGGCCTCCGCAGAGACGGGCTTGCACCACGAGCCAAGGGCCAGAGAGGCAAAAGAGCAAGTAGAAGGTTAATCATCTGTACCTGCGCACACAGGTATTAAACACGTCTTGTGCGAGATACACGTGTGCCATCTAGCGTGACAGCGGCATGCGCGGGATGTCAACACGCCCGGGCTTGCGGAGGCTGCGGAGCTCCGCCTCCGACCGGTCCCTCCTGGGACGGGAGCCGATCTCTAAGGATATCCCTCCTGCTTCTGCTCTCTGGTGCTCTCTTCATCTCTTCCTTCGCTCTGTTCTTAAGCCCCCTTCAAAGGCTCGGCTGGTTTCTGAAAATAAAGGACCTTGGCTGAGAGCTGCTTTTATGTTACCAGTCATCTTATTAGGGGGATGTTTTCAGCCCTCAGACGCTCTTGATTCCATCCAATTTTCTAATGAATCTCCGAGGCTTTGCTCATTTCTGACATTAGGGTGTGGGGAACATCGGGGTGCGGAGAAGTCATGGCTTAACTTGGATTCTCGCAACATGCACACAATGGAACAGGAGTGCCACTGTTCCGCTTCGCCAAGAGACGATAAGACCTTATTCCCTCAGCTGATTTTTCTCTTAAGTGGTGCTTCCATTTTTCTACGGACGACTTTGCCACTATGTTGAAATTCTCTATGCAAACACAGAGGGCTGAGTTGCTCTGGATAACGTTCCTTTCCCGTCTTTTTCCTCCTGCCTTCAGGTTTCAGAAGTCGACTCCTCTACAGAAATCTCAAGTGGCACTTGTGCTGCGATGAAGTGTGCATGTATTTATGTTTGGCTGTTGGAGTGGGGCTGTTAAAAAAGAAAGAAGCCGGATTGTTTGAACTGAGAGGGAAGAAACTACCAGTTTCTCGGCGTCTTTCAAGATTTTTTTTAAAAGTGACCAATCCTGACTGCCGGGGAACCAATGAGCATATACCAGTCATGGTCAAAACTATGACGAGGCTTTTTTTAACATTAAGAGTGGCATCCATAGTTCGGCTGAAACCTTCTTCTGCTTTGGTCTGGACATTTTGAACTTAGCAGTCAAACTCCTAGCAAACAACCTGAAGCAACCCTGTTTGGTTCCCTCGAGGGGCTGCAAAGCAACTGTTGTTCAAACCAAAAGTCTTTGAGTTTACAAGCTCTTGTTGGTGAAGTGGCTTTATTAGTGGTTAGTATGTAGGAAGGCAGTTAGTTAGGTAGATAGGTTGGTTGGTTGGTAGATAGAAAGGCAGGTAGTTAGGTAGGTGGGTTGATTGGTAGGTATGAAGGCAGATAGTTAGGTAGGTAGGTAGGTTGGTTGGTTGGTTAGTTGGTAGGTAGGTAGAAAGGCAGGCACTTTGGAATGTAGGAAGGTTGGTTGGTACGTAGGAAGGCAGGTAGTTAGGTAGGAAGGCTGGTTAGTTAGTTGGTAGGTAGTTAGATAGGTAGGTTGGTAGGTAGGTAAGTAGGAATGCAGGTAGTTAGGTAGGTAGTTAGGAAGGTAGGTAGTTCCTGGTAGTTAGGAAGGTAGGTAGTTAGGTAGGTAGGTAAGTAAGAAGGCAGGTAGTTAGGTAGGTTAATAGATAGGTAGGTGGGTTGGTATGTAGTGTCAGATGGTAGTTTGGTAGAATGGTATGTAGTTAGGGTTTTCAATTGGTGGACAGTTAGCTATAACATGTAGTTAAGTTGGTAGTAGGTAGCTAGGCAGGTAGATAGCTTAATAAGTAGTTAGCAAGATCAGTTGATTTGGTATTTAGGAATTTAGGAAGGTTGGGAGTTTATTAATCACATTGAAAAATAATAATGAAGCTTGAGTTTTCATTCTTGGGAATCCAAAATTATTTCTAGTCAAGGAATTTTCCTTGGTATTGTCCGGTGGGACATCAAAAGTCTTTTGCTTAACAAAGGACCAAGTTCAGTGCATTTAGTGTCGTTTACAGTCTTTGTCAAAACCCCTAGAATTCCTGCAAAAATATAGCCATCGATCTGATCTGATCTCAACCAAAACTAGAAAACTATCTGAGTCCAACTTTCCCAAGCTCTCCGACATAATCAACAGAAGTCTGTGTTATTGAGACCATTTTTCAGAGTCATTTGTGGTAATTCCATCGTGTTCTGCGTCTTCCTCTAAATAAATTGTGTTTCATTTCTTGAAGCGGTAATTTCTGGCCCTCATTAGGGGGAACGCAGGCCTGCTGCTGCGGGTCACAGGAGGCAGATCCAGAGGTAATGAGCAGAGGATCTAAATATTACCACTGCCATTTAGTGCGCAATACCCCACCATTACACACACTTAACTAATGGTGACAGGCTTCGCTGTGACCTGCTCTCTCGCTTTTAACAGCGACACACCGCACAAACACTGGGAATGATTAAATCGTGTAAATATGATGAATGGCCGGGCGCCCGGAAATCATTCCTGCGATTACATGATTAAAGCGCATAATTGTTTTCGTTTGCGTGGTACATTTTTATTCAATAACAGCCAGAATTGCGCCCGACCGAACTTCTTTCAACACGTTTGCACAAACGCCGCGGGTGAAAATCCGATTTGTCGATATTTAGGCCTCGGCTTAAGTTCGTTAAGAGCAAGGCGGGCGATAGCGAAATGAATGCGATTAGCGGAGGAGAGAACTCATAAAGCTGAGGAACTCTGGAGTAAAATTCTCGCCGAGTTCCGCAACGAACCGCTTTTTTTAGACGCGCGCCATAACCGAACGCCTCGATTCCTCAAGCGTATGACAAACGACTCGTAGGCCTCATCCATCGACGCGATTACGCATGTTGCTCTCAGCATCAGACACATGAGCAGTGCTATCTACAAAGCTTACGTATCTGTTTCCAATAGAGCCCTGCTGTTCTGCGGAACGCTATTGATTGGCGACTGATGGCCGAGTCGGCAGACACAAAGCTAAACTAATTAAAGCGCGAGCTGGAACGCCGGCACGGATGCTGCCCGAGCGCACATTCAATTATCATGTGGGCACAACAATAAGCTGGTTAAAAATAAATAAATTAGTACGTAAACCGCACACACGCATTGGTGGGACCATCATGCTTAGGGTGACCATCATTTGATTTGCAATGGTGCTTTTATTGGGCAAAACTAACTTCAGTAATGAAATATTTTAAATCTGTAAAAACTTAAATCTGTAACAAAACAGTAGTCCTAGACTCTTATTTATAATTATTATTATTATTATTATTATTATTATTATTATTA
>CM051502.1:387427-405259 GCA_028031935.1 Paedocypris micromegethes | reverse complement strand
CCCGGCTTGCTCTCTCCCGGTTAACGGGGCTATTTTAGCGTTCCCTCGAGCAGTTAGGTGCCAGCCCCTCCTGCAAACAACCTACCTCCGTGCCGGCTTGTGGTTACGCCTGCTACGCTCGGGAGAGCATGACTAACACAATATACAACAACAACTTAACACAGCTCGTAAAGCACCACCGCGCCCACAACACGGCTCCCGATCGCACATTGCTCTCGCTCGGCTCGGTAACAGTACGATCTGGCAATAAGTCACGGCCAAAACTCCCCGCCATCCCTCCAGGGCCGAATCAGGGGCTCGCATCTCGCCCCGGCAGGACTCGCGCACACTCCACACAGACGCCGCTGTTAATTAGAACACTCACTTTCACCGTTTGGCCGGCCACCTGGTTAAAGTTAAGAGGGTGCAGTTATACAGTAATTATGATCCCATATAACACGTAGAAACACACACCACTCCATCCAAGGAGTAATTGGAAACAGCTCCGACATGCCTAGGGTCAAAACAAAAGCAGAGCACTTTCCTCTCCCGGGCCCAGTCGGGCTTCTCCGTGAAGAGTGTGCCACCCATTAAAGTCCCCTGGTAGACCGTGGCAACCGCCCGTTGACCCCGCCACCCATGTTCTGCCCCTTTCAGCCACTCGGAGTCTCGAAGCTTTGACAGAAGGGTAAGTAATGGCCGCCCCACATCCGAGCACAGCCCATCAATTAAGGTCCCGCGGTTCGGGCACGGCTCACTAGGACCCGGACAGAAGGACACAGCGGACGCCTTTCCTCCACCTCGTCGTTTATATTTATTCTTGTCCTCTCTTTGTCTCCATCTGTCACTCTCCGGCTCTGACATGTCCAAAGGTCTGCCTTCCCACCTCGCCCTTGTGCAACTTCAATAAAACACATCTCCTCCAGCGGGGAATTTTTCAGGCTGCTGATTCTCAGCCACTCCTCTTCTCCGAGAAGCATTTAATGAGAGACAGATAAAGCCATTTCGGACTGAATGAATGGGTGTAATCTAGTGAAAAAGGCACAGAGACCACAACATCTGCGCTGAAGCTGCTATTGGTTTCCCTCTTTCGGTTCTTACGATCAAGGGACTAATGAAAAACTCAAGTGAGGATATTTATTCATTCCTTTCATCCGAAACCCAACGCTCAGAGCCAGTCCTATTTACATGCTTACAAAATGATATACAGACAGAAAGAACATAGAGACAGACAGACAGACAGACAGACAGACAGACAGACAGGCAGTAACGGTTTTACAGCAGCCCTATTAAAAAACACAAATAAAAAAAATATAATTAAAAATATTTTGCTGGTGAAGTAGTAAATACTACTACAGTAAATACTTATAGAAGAGCATGAATCATTTAAGAGTATGAAAAATGGCACAGTTATAGTGCAAGGAATACTTTGTCGCCCGCAACTAAACAAACAATCAACAACAAAAAAACTACTACAAAAATAAATGCCTCAAGTAATTGCAGTTATTTAAATGATTATTAGCTAAGGTCCCACTATGTAAAAAAAAGTTTGATTTTAAATGAATGGATACAGAAAAAGACTTGCCTAAAAAGCAGATATAAAATGATGTTGTTTTTTTATCAACATAATGCTACATGTATTAAAAATGAATGTATGTAGACCTTTAAAACACCGACCAGCATCTCGAATTGAGAGGCAGAATGAACTAAGAAAATACGACTGACTTCATAATGAAAGGCTTCAAGTCGTTCTACAGACAGACTCTTCAAAGGCACAAAAGAACAAGTGGTTTAAATGTCACAACAGTAGAAAAGAAAGGCCACGCTATCACGTAGGAAGAGTTCAAGACATTTAGTAAACTACCCTGTACTTTCCTTCCCTCCCAAAAAATCTCCAAACCGATGCTTCAGCTCCTCTGGCTCGGCTTGGGTCTGACAAGGGGTCAAGAGGTTGGACTAAGGGGGGAGTCAGGGGGAAAGGTGGTCTCTTTGTGTGTCTCTCTCAGACAGGCCATGCTCAGCAGCACAGGAACCGGAGCTGCATGGGGACTAACTTGATTGACAACTGACATTACCCCCCCTCCCTTCATGGCTGGAGGGACAGAGGGTGCGATGGTATCCAAGCAGAGAATGTCAGAGTCCAGACGCTGTCAAAGTCTGTCCTTCCACCCCCCTTTCTTCCCCGCTAGGCTTGTCTCTCCTCTCAGCCAATCTTCGGAACCGTCTGTGCGGTTCGGGTCCAGAACAAGGGGGGTGGAAGACCAGCCTTGAATTGACTTAATAAGCTTTATTCCTATCCACCACCTGAATAAGTCACCTATTCCAGAAAGTTATGGCTGAAAAGCATCACACAGAGATGTCAAGACTGGTGACACAGGCGCACACACAATGGCTTGGCGGACAAAGGAGTCTGGCCTCTTTGTAAATGTTGACGGCAACTGTAGACAGAGATTAAGCGATTAAGGTTACAGTGATAGTAGAGTAGCAATCAGCCACACAAGACGGGATCAACAGACGCCACTAAACTCAACTCAGTGTCTGTGATCATTTATTCACTCAAGAGTACTAGAGGTATCGGTTACAAAACTGCCTAGTTTCATGCACCCCGTTTAAGATTCACTTCATTATGAACGACACTTGATAAGATGGAAAAAATACACATCGTGGCAAGTGGCTTGGTTGGGATATTGGTGCTGAGCAAAGAGTTTCTCATTATCAACATCAAAAGCCAATGCAATGCAAAGATTCTCCCAAATCATATAAGGATTGCGCAAAGTAATCCGCGTTTTAGCCAAGCTCTTTGAAAAGGTAGACTATTTGCTCATCAAAGTCCCCAAACTGGGATGTATTTCATGGTGTCACCGTGTTCAATGCACGGTTGCGGTGTGGCTCTGCCAATCGTGTGGCGATTACGCATTCAGCAACTGTAATAGAGATCCTCATGCTGCTGAAAATGGGCCGGGGTTCATTTCCACTCGGCTGCTGATTCCTTCAGCCTCCGCTTACCCGGCTTTCATTTGCAATAGCGGGCCTGGCCCTCCATAAACCAGCAACAAGCAACATATCAGAATGTATGAAAATCAAGGTCCTGCTGCAAAGTCTATTTAATTCCTGTTTGGCTGGCACCTCACCAGTGTTCTCATTTGAAGGGGAATAAAAAGCAAACATATAGACTCGGTCCCCCCGACTCTGTATAGTGTGCACTGCAGCTTCATTCCAGGCTTGGTGTGGAGTCGTTCGGTAATCAAAAAACATTGTACCACGTCAAGTTACAATTCAAGTTTCTTCAAAGCGCATGGTCCACACTCCTCACCTCTAAACTTTCCTCCCACTAGTTGATAAGTATCTAGGTAGTGCTCCATGTCCCTCTGCTCAACTAACTGACTAAATGACAGACCATTTGCTGTGATTACTGTCGTTTAGACACCACCAGTTCCGCGCTCAGTCCTGATCTGCTCGCTTCATTAGCTTCAAGCTAATAGCTTCACTGGTTTCAAGCTCTGTTGGAAACCCTGAAGGAACACGTTTAGTTGTTTCATTGACGTGTTAGTCTTGTTCTCAAGCCCCAGTTGTGAGAAGATGCGTCTGCTGGACGGGGGAGTGAGTGCACACGAGCAGAACTTATCTCGGTTCTGGGCAGAGGGATTTCTGGCGTCAGGCAGAGGTTAGCTCTGGGCGCGGCAGTCTGGGCAAGATTGGCATCATAGAAAGGCAGAGAAGGTCTGTTCACTTCCTCAGATCAGCAGTCCTCTCTACACTTCAAACGTTTACTTGACATCAATTAAAAACAGCAAGCAGACGCCCACCACTAAGTCCTGGAGCTGATTATATAACTCCTTTCTTGTTTGCATGGAGAAGAAATTAGTCCACGTTTCCGTTCCTTTATTTTCTAAGAGGAGCGGAGCTTTGCAAGGCTGCCATGGAACTTGTGCGTCCATATGTTGCGATTCTTCTCTTTTTGTCACTTCAAACGAGAAACATGATAAAGAGTCTCGAGACTGAAATACTGCCAAAGTGTGTGTGAAGACGTCAATTTACCACATGCGGTTTTTCAGATGCGACACAACCACTAGCCAATGCATTAAGCTTTAATACAGGCAAGTGTGAAATCACGTTATTTAATCAAGCCTGAAGTTCCATTATGGTTACTCAATTCCTAACTAGACCGCTATATATTACTGATATACTCTCAATTTTGGGTTTTAAGGTAGTTTCTACTCCAGGAGGGTCTGCTAGTTCACTAGGTTATTTTCAAAACAGGTTTCTTTGGTGGAAAGGCACTTTCACAAGCAATGATTTTGCATTTTGCAATCACTTTTTTCATTCCAAGTCACGGGAAGCTGGTGAACTCCCCAGCCACTCTTTGCCTAAAGGCGGGACCCGGATTGGTGAAGGGCCAATCACAGAAGCCACACAGACGCACAAATTCACACTCGCACTCACATACAGCAACGACCACGTTTAGAATCTGGTCCAGGCCAAGTCCTGAGCATTCTATACAGCAGGAAGATTTCTTGCTGTCATTTGCTCACTCATTCTTTGCCATTAGTGAACACAAAAAAACCCACCAACCCAGAAAATAACAAGCACAGATTTTGGTCCAGACATTCTTTATGAGAATACAATTAAAACAAGCTCATCCAAAGGGATCTTTGGGATTCCAGGACCAAATGAGTTTTTCCCTCACATTTGTTTGTGGTAATTAGTTCTTGCCTCCGTGTTTTTGTTTTGGGAAACACATTCGCATGAACCACCCGGTGCTATTGTTCCCACAGCTGCTGCAGGCCGAACCCTGATTGCTTCTCCGTGTGAGCACCTGGAGGCAGGTGTTGTGCCAGAAGCGCCTCAGGGGGGCAGGTACGAGGTTTAGGGGTGAATGAGAAGACAACACCCCCAGGGACACGCACTAGGCCATTTAGCTCTGCCTACGGCGATCCATCCCCCATAACAACGCGCTCGCTCTGACCGGTGTGTGAAAAACAGCATCCGCAACAAAACTGCTTTGCATACCGACGTCTACAAGGGTTGAAGTGGGCGAGTTTTCTTCTGCAAGCAAGCAAAAGAAGACGGTCTTAATTCCTGGTGATGTGTGCTTCAAGTCAGTTGTATCGCCGGCTTGAAGATGAAAAACACATCATGTGCTTATCAGAAGCAGGGGCCCTGTGAAGTTCGCGCCCCCTTGAGGCATCCGATGCATCTGATTCCGCATTGTTTTTTATTTACTAATTCATACATTTTGCTCGAAGCAGGCAGCGATTACCCAAATGCTTTATGCTGAGGCCAGAATAAAAAGGTGTCAATATATTCCAACAAACACGTTTGGAGATAAAGAGGAGAGCTGCTGTCATCCTGACAGCGGCAGATGAGTGTCCCCGCTCAAGACTGTTGATCAAAGACATGGTGCTTCGGTATGGATACAGCTCGAGGGAGAAATCCTGACGCAATGCATTTACACTACACCCGGTCTACATAATTAGCACGTTATGCTAATTGTGCACAACTGGTCGGAAATAGCTCTAGAGGTCCGGATCTCAATCTACTCCAGTCTATTCCCGCCGTCTTTACGAATACCTGTGTGTCAAGCTTTGTGTGTAAATGGAAATCAAAGGTCGGACCTGCACGCACATTTGTCGATTGTGAACTTTTTTCACCTGGATATAAAAAGAAAAAACAACCGGGAAGGAAGAACAGACAGCAACTAGATTGATTTCATTTCTCCACCTGGTTCCATTTGCTCATGCACTGGGGAACTGATATTATAATTTCAAAATGGCACAAGCTCCTCCCTTCCACTTTCTAAGACTCAAGGAGTGTCAGTCACCGGATTATATATTTATACACAGTAATGGCACCCGGATCAGCTTGCCACTCAGACATGTGTAACAAATGAGTCTGTGATGCCTCGTTTGAGAAGCGGGGACAGATGGACTGATGGCATCCGCAGCAATAGCCGGGCGTTATTGATAAAAAGCATCTCGCTCAGGTTTGTCCTGCTTCCATTAATGAAGCGAAGTTTCTGTTTGCATCCTTTCTCGCATGGGACCTCCACATGCATATTAATGTCCTCCCCAACTTTCAGAAGTAATAACGTAAAGGCGTGTAAACGGTGTGTGTTTCCCCCAGTGTGTGTGTGCTGCAGAGAGCGACTGGTTTCATGGATCTAATTCCTCACCTGTGTTAATTAACTGCCGCAAACCAATCAACCGTTTCAACGCTAATTACATCGTTTTTTTTAAGCCCGGTTGCAAGTCGCCATGACAACATCTATAACCTCAGGGACCTGAGAGTCACAGCAGAGAGCAAGCGTGCATGCGTTTTGAAGCTGGTGTAAAAATCAACCTGTGTACGCGTCAAAAAAAAATTGACTGACAAAACAAAACAGCCGACTCGGAAAAAATGGATGTTCTAAACAACGGACTCCCATTCTGTTTCAGCTACTAAAGCAGAAGTATTCGTTTTATATACGGGACGACAAAAACGTCCTAATCACTGGTAATGAAACATTCGATTGGTTTGAAGCGCCATGACATGAATGCATCGGCCATGCTCTCCACGTCGCCCTCGGGGATAAAAGCACGAGATAAGGTGCGGACTGGAGATTTAATAAAGAGCCGCCAAGTAACACATCTCATAAAGGTTTTGTGGTGTACGTGGAGAAGAACACAAGCCCCGGTGGAGAGAGGAGGAGGAGGGTGTTGTCTGCGGTATGATGGGATTGATTTTCTTTCAGTGGGGTGTAGTGAGCTGGCCAGAAGAGAGAGAGGGAGAGAGGGCCTTGCCGTGCCCTGTCTGACCTCTCCATATGCCTGCTGTTCGCCCAGAAACCGCGGCTCTGACAAGCTCTGGCTCCTCCCTCATCAATACTACACATGAAACAGAGGCACCCAGAGTCTCTTTCAAAGATCCCTTTGTTGAACGGGCAGGGTTTGAATATTATATTCCTGACAAATCTGCCGGAAGGCGGCAATGCCTGCACATACAGGGTTAGTACTGTGGCATTATGATGTCCGCAGTGCACTGTGAAAAATGTGACGTGCTATTTACGTTTGAAAAAACGTAATTTATTTAGGTGGCTTTTCAGAGCTTACTTTTAAGTAGAACATACTTAAAAAATTAATGTAAAAAAAATAATATATATTCAGTATTAATGTAACAATTCCTAGTGGAATATGCTTTTCAATTTGAGAAAAAAAAAACAATTTTTCTCAATTCAATGGTTTGAAAACTAAGACTTGATTGGCAGAAGAACGACAATTTCGTATATTTCCTCACAAAGAGATTCCACTCATTAGATAATCTTCTCCATTAGGAGCTTCAACAGTCAGGAAGAAACAGCCTCACATGGTCATGTTATTTTACATTATTTTGAACATGATTAAAATATATCGCTTTAAATTATCCTTTATATGTTTATGCTTTATTTTACATTTTAAAAAGAGTTAAAGATGCAAGTAACACATGCAAGCTTCTCATTGGCTCTCCCAAGGAATCTGAGCTGCTGAATCTCTTTCTTCTTAATGATCTTTTAGTCGGAATTGTTTTCTTAAATTGACCCCAAAAATAACACTGGTTTGCTTAAAAAAAAGGTGAATTTACATTTTTATTAGTTTTAACAAAAATGTTCTCATTATATTAAGAGAAACAGATTTGTTCTGAACAAGGACGTATGATCATTCTTATAGCAATCACATATTTTTTTTTATGAAAATTACAGCGTGGGATTCACCCTCACCTAACCATAACCTTTCCTTCAAAATTCCCCTAATATGCCCCAATACTATTAATGCACCAATTTCCTGAAAATTGTAAGGACCAAGTCTTGCTGAGACTCGCGAGTGTGTCTCTCGGAAAGGCTGAACCGTGTGGACCCACTGTCACCCCCCCAAACTACAAGGTCTGTTGTCCAGTAGCGAGTGGGAGCTTCTGTCCTAATGCAATATAGATGAGGCTGGATACAGGCTTCACACACACAGTGATAGGTTCTTGCTATAGTAAATTATAAATCAACATCGATTTAGCCCCAATCCATCCTCTACAACCCCCCTACGCCTCCCCAACTCTCCCTCTCAGCCTAGAACATACACCATAACACACAACACACACACACACACACACACTCACACTCATCCAACAACAAAGCGCACACTTCCCCACTTCCCACTTAGAAGTTCATCAGAAGACACCGAGGCTGAAGTGCACTTTATCAGATTAGCTTTGAGCACGTCCATCAAATATGAATGAGGCGAGAGGCCTCCGCAGAGACGGGCTGCACCCACGAGCCAAGGGCCAGAGAGGCAAAAGAGCAAGTAGAAGGTTAATCATCTGTACCTGCGCACACAGGTATTAAACACGTCTTGTGCGAGATACACGTGTGCCATCTAGCGTGACAGCGGCATGCGCGGGATGTCAACACGCCCGGGCTTGCGGAGGCGGGAGCTCCGCCTCCGACCGGTCCCTCCTGGGACGGGAGCCGATCTCTAAGGATATCCCTCCTGCTTCTGCTCTCTGGTGCTCTCTTCATCTCTCCTTCGCTCTGTTCTTAAGCCCCCTTCAAAGGCTCGGCTGGTTTTCTGAAAATAAAGGACCTTGGCTGAGAGCTGCTTTTATGTTACCAGTCATCTTATTAGGGGGATGTTTTCAGCCCTCAGACGCTCTTGATTCCATCCAATTTTCTAATGAATCTCCGAGGCTTTGCTCATTTCGACATTAGGGTGTGGGGAACATCGGGGTGCGGAGAAGTCAGGCTTAACTTGGATTCTCGCAACATGCACACAATGGAACAGGAGTGCCACTGTTCCGCTTCGCCAAGAGACGATAAGACCTTATTCCCTCAGCTGATTTTTCTCTTAAGTGGTGCTTCCATTTTTCTACGGACGACTTTGCCACTATGTTGAAATTCTCTATGCAAACACAAGAGGGCTGAGTTGCTCTGGATAACGTTCCTTTCCCGTCTTTTTCCTCCTGCCTTCAGGTTTCAGAAGTCGACTCCTCTACAGAAATCTCAAGTGGCACTTGTGCTGCGATGAAGTGTGCATGTATTTATGTTTGGCTGTTGGAGTGGGGCTGTTAAAAAAGAAGAAAGCCGGATTGTTTGAACTGAGAGGGAAGAAACTACCAGTTTCTCGGCGTCTTTCAAGATTTTTTTTAAAAGTGACCAATCCTGACTGCCGGGGAACCAATGAGCATATACCAGTCATGGTCAAAACTATGACGAGGCTTTTTTTAACATTAAGAGTGGCATCCATAGTTCGGCTGAAACCTTCTTCTGCTTTGGTCTGGACATTTTGAACTTAGCAGTCAAACTCCTAGCAAACAACCTGAAGCAACCCTGTTTGGTTCCCTCGAGGGGCTGCAAAGCAACTGTTGTTCAAACCAAAAGTCTTTGAGTTTACAAGCTCTTTTGGTGAAGTGGCTTTATTAGTGGTTAGTATGTAGGAAGGCAGTTAGTTAGGTAGATAGTTTGGGTGGTTGGTTGGTAGATAGAAAGGCAGGTAGTTAGGTAGTGGGTTGAATTGGTAGGTATGAAGGCAGATAGTTAGGTAGGTAGGGAGGTTGGTTGGTTGGTTAGTTTGTAGGTAGGTAGAAAGGCAGGCACTTTGGAATGTAGGAAGGTTTGGTTGGTACGTAGGAAGCAGGTAGTTAGGTAGGAAGGCTGGTTAGTTAGTTGGTAGGTATTTAGATAGGTAGGTTGGTAGGTAGGTAAGTAGGAATGCAGGTAGTTAGGTAGGTAGTTTAGGAAGGTAGGTAGTTCCTGGTAGTTAGGAAGGGAGGTAGTTAGGTAGGTAGGTAAGTAAGAAGGCAGGTAGTTAGGTAGGTTAATAGATAGGTAGGTGGGTTGGTATGTAGTGTCAGATGGTAGTTTGGGTAAATGGTATGTAGTTAGGTTTTTCAATTGGTGGACAGTTAGCTATAACATGTAGTTAGTTGGTAGTAGGTAGCTAGGCAGGTAATAGCTTAATAAGTAGTTAGCAAGATCAGTTGATTTGGTATTAGAATTTAGGAAGGTTGGGAGTTATTAATCACATTGAAAATAATAATGAAGCTTGAGTTTTCATTCTTGGGAATCCAAAATTATTTTCTAGTCAGGAATTTTCCTTGGTATTGTCCGGTGGGACTCAAAAGCTTTTGCTTAACAAGGACCAAGTTCAGTGCATTTAGTGTCGTTTACAGTCTTGTCAAACCCGAGAATTCCTGCAAAAATATAGCCATCGATCTGATCTGATCTCAACCAAAACTAGAAAACTATCTGAGTCCAACTTTCCCAAGCTCTCCGACATAATCAACAGAAGTCTGTGTTATTGAGACCATTTTCAGAGTCTTTTTGTGGTAATTCCATCGTGTTCTGCGTCTTCCTCTAAATAAATTGTGTTTCATTTCTTGAAGCGGTAATTTCTGGCCCTCATTAGGGGGAACGCAGGCCTGCTGCTGCGGGTCACAGGAGGCAGATACAAGGTAATGAGCAGAGGATCTAAATATTACCACTGCCATTTAGTGCGCAATACCACCCCCACCTTACACACACTTAACTAATGGTGACAGGCTTCGCTGTGACCTGCTCTCTCGCTTTTAACAGCGACACACCGCACAAACACTGGGAATGATTAAATCGTGTAAAATATGATGAATGGCCGGGCGCCCGGAAATCATTCCTGCGATTACATGATTAAAGCGCATTAATTGTTTTCGTTTGCGTGGTACATTTTATTTCAATAACAGCCAGAATTGCGCCCGACCGAACTTCTTTCAACACGTTTGCACAAACGCCGCGGGTGAAAATCCGATTTGTCGATATTTTAGGCCTCGGCTTAAGTTCGTTAAGAGCAAGGCGGGCGATAGCGAAATGAATGCGATTAGCGGAGGAGAGAACTCATAAAGCGAGGAACTCTGGAGTAAAAATTCCGGCCGAGTTCCGCAACGAACCGCTTTTTTTAGACGCGCGCCATAACCGAACGCTCGATTCCTCAAGCGTATGACAAACGACTCGGTAGGCCTCATCCATCGACGCGATTACGCATGTTCTCTCAGCATAGACACATGAGCAGTGCTATCTACAAGCTTACGTAGCTGTTTCCAATAGAGCCCTGCTGTTCTGCGGAACGCTATTGATTGGCGACTGATGGCCGAGTCGGCAGACACAAAGCTAAACTAATTAAAGCGCGAGCTGGACGCCGGCAACGGATGCTGCCGAGCGCACATTCAATTATCATGTGGGCACAACAATAAGCTGGTTAAAAATAAATAAATTAGTACGTAAACCGCACACACGCATTGGTGGGACCATCATGCTTAGGGTGACCATCATTTGATTTGCAATGGTGCTTTTATTGGCAAAACTAACTTCAGTAAGGAATATTTTAAATCTGTAAAAACTTAAATCTGTACAAAACGTAGTCCTAGACTCTTTTTTATATTATTATTATTATTATTATTATTTTATATTATTATTATTATTATGTATTTTATCTAATAAAATAAATCAATTAATAATACAAAATAGTGTTATAAATATCAGCTCTTCAGCTCTAAAACCCAGCGTTCAACAATATATATACATATATTATTTACATATAAATATATATATATATATATAGTAATATATATATATACATATAATATATATATATATAATATATATTATGTTGCATTAATAGATGTTTATTAATAGAGTAACTACAACATTTCAGGTAATAAATTCATATTTATGAGTCTGACCTAACAAACGAGCTCTGACACATTAAGTTTAACCTGGAGAAGCATCAGCCATTTGAACTCTCTCTCTCTCTCTCTCCTCTCTCTCTCTCTAAGCCCCGCCCTCCTCACAAACTCACAAAGACCAATCAACTAATGGTGACGTTGTGTATTACCCAATCAAACGTAGAAAAATGCGACGTCTTCATAAAAAGCGCGTGAGATGATGCTTTAAAAAATCATAAAATAATAAAAAAAAAAACGGGACAATAGCCAAACGCACGTGCAATTCCATTCTCAAATCATTTAAAGCACGGTTGGCGAATGTGTAGCAGTTGTTTGAAGAAGCGTGTAAACCAGACATTTTCGTAAAACTTTGGACACGACGTAAAAAGAGGATGAAGTGTGTGTTGTTGAAATGGAAAAAGGAGGAGTGCAGGCCTCACAACACACACCACACACACACACACACACACACTCAGATCAGACTTTATGGAGCTGTATAACACATGGATTTGATTTCTTACTATCGATCTGAGCTAGGTTGCAAACAGCGCCTGTAAAGCTGCAGTGGTGCATGCTGGGTGCTGGTGATATAGCGCGGCGCCGTAAAAGCCTGATTCCGTGATTCCAGCTCCGGACGTGACGGCTGCTTTTACGGGATCCGAGCCTGAAGCCGACGAGTCACATCGGGAATGATGGAGACGCATTAGAAACTGTTCCCATGTAAACGGAAAGAATACGGAGGAGAGAGAAAAGCTCCTCTGACCTTGACAGGTCTACGTAAAGGGTGAATTAGTCGTAGATGGGTAATTACAGGTAAATAGAACACAACAAAATATTATATTTCAAACTTTCAACTTCATGTTGGATTCCAAGTTGTCAAGTCACTTGAACACCTTTTTTTCTCTCTTTATTGGATTCTTTCTCTCTTTTCTCTCTCTCCTCTGGAAATGCTCGCTCTTTAATCTCCTCTTTTTTTTAATATTCCCTCCAGAGTATTCTTCCTGTCTTTATCTTCCTTCTATTTCCTTTCTTTCTGTAAGATTCCCTCCATAGTGTTCTCCCAAACTCTCTTTCTCTCTTCTACGTACTTTGAATGTCTTTACTGTCTCTGGGTAATGTTTTATCCTACTATTCTATCTCGTTTTTTATTCGTTCTTACTCCTCTCTGTCTCTCCTTCTTTCCAATTATCTCTCCTCCCCTCTCTTTACCGTCCGTCTTCTTTAAAAATGTCTCTTTTTTCTTACTGTACTTCCTTTAATTCTTCCCTCTTTTTATTTCTGGTTTTTTCTTTTCCCACTGTTAATTATCTGCTTTTTCCCACTCTTTTCTTATTATTCCCTCCATAGTATTCTTTGATCTCTCTCTCTCTCACACACACACACACACACCCCCCACTCTTTATCTCTTTAGTACTATATATACACTATAGATCTTGTAATATGACACGTCTATACTAAATGATTGAATGAATAAATATTGAATGAATATAGCTGTTATTATTCACCAGTGGGGAATTTGACATTATTATTTTCCTACAGTGGGGAAAAAAATATAGAATAAACATTAACACTATATATCGTTCACTCTCTTCAGTATTCTCTCGCTCGGCTTTCTTACCGTACTCACAATAGTATTCTCCTAATCGCTCTCTCTCTCAGCTCTCCTCTCTCTCTCTCTCTCTCTCTCTCTCGCTCTCCTCTCTATCTCTCCTCTGTCTCCTACTTAACTTTGTATTCTTCTTACTGTCTGGGTGTTTTTATCCTCACGCTTTCTCTCTTTAAACTTTCTTCTCTTCCTCTTCTCTTTCTTTACTCTCGCTCCCTCTTCTCTCTCCTCTCCCGTCTCTCTCTCAAACAGTGAAGTCACCATATGGAGTAACGGTGTGGGGATGACCGGTGACAGTACGCCTTTAAAAATCAAATCCCACAGCCAATGAAGTGTCCGTTAATCTCCAGAACCCTCCAGCTCGGCTCGCACCGCTGCCTACTGGTAAACACACGCCGTGCCGGAGGTCGCGACCTCTGACCTCTGGCGGACCTCCCGTATAACGTCTCATTAAAGGGAGCCCCACAGCCTCTATTATGGGATGCTTTGTGAAATAAACAAGGGGCACGCGCCACACATGCCTCCTTGACCCGACTTCAGACCGGCGTCGTCGCTTATTTAACACTTAGATAAAAAAAAAAAACAGGATAAACGCTTAAAAATATCAGCGACGCACAAGCGCGCTTCACTAATGATCTCTGACCTTTTGACCCGGCGGTGTGGTGTGTGTGCACAAGCACGGTTTGCGCGCTATGTGTGTGCGCGGAGCCAATGGAATGAGACTTTGATGAAAGGGCTCAGTGAGAATTCGTAGGAGGAACATGCGAGTGTTCTGAGCTCTCATTACACACCGGAGCAAACCACCCTCCCAGTGTTCCTTCATCCCCTCCCTCCATCCCTCCATCCCTGTTTCTCGATTCCTCCGGGACAATACGTCCCAACTTCCCCCTACACACACCCCTCCATTCAGTCGTCGCTCACACTCCTCTGCACCTTTAACAGACACAGCAAACTACAATCACGGTAGATTATAGCACATAAACGAATTGTAGTCTAGCCTTTAATTAATTTAAAAAAGAAGGGTTTTTTATGTGGTGTATGTTTTTCTGTATCTGGGTACACGTGCGGTCCTGGGACAGAGTTGTAGAATTTCTTTACTCTTCATTTTTAGAGAATGTGAGAGCTACTGTTTTATAGAGCAGTGCTAATAGAAGCAAATGTCCAGAGAGAGAGGAGAGAGAGAGAGACGAGAGAGAGCGAGAGAGAGCGAGAGAGAAGAGAGAGAGAGAGAGCGAGAGAGAGCTAGAGAGCGAGCGCGAGAGAGCGAGAGAGAGAGCTAGCTCGTCGAGAGAGGTAGAGTCATGTCTCTTCTCTCTTTGGTGTGAAGACACAACATAGAAAAACTCCGGGGAACATGCGACGCCCCCGCAGCGATCCATCTCGACTTTAACTCACTACATAAAAATCTTTATAAAGGGGCCTATAAAGTAAGAGAAAACAGATACTCCATGGAAAATTACGAGTTACAACTGGTCCGAAAATTAGTGAGGAACCGGCCGATCAAACCATAATGTGTGTGAGATCGAGGGGGGCTTGAGACAATGTGAAAGAGCGTGGTTTTGTGTGTGTGTGTGTGGTGTGTGTGTGTGGTGGTGTTTGTGTGCTAGCTCCGTCTACGCGAGAACGTCTTTCTGGTGTGTTGTGTGCGTGCGTGTGAACCCCGCACCCCTAGCCCTCGCGACCCCCTTCCTAAAAGAAGCTCCGATACTCCACACGCCAGACCTAGCGGACGCGCCACGGACTGTTGTCCAAGTCCGAGGAGGAAAAAAACCCACCCTCCCCCCTGACCCCTTCGCGCACACGCGCCGCCCTGGAATGGTGTGTGTGACCGACGTCCCTTCCCGACGGCCCCCACCGCGCGGTCCTACCACTACCCAGTGTGTGTGTGTTTTTTATGTCTTTATGCTTTGAGTCAGCTCGAGCTAGCGCGCTAGCGCTCGCTCGGAGTCTGCAGCGTTACGGGGGTTGCTCGCTCTATGTGTGGGTTTTTGTGTGTGTGCGCCTGTTTTGCTTGTACCTCACGTGGTCCTGTGTGTGTGTAAGCATGTTTTGAGTTGTAACTCAAAGTGGTAACTTCTCAAGACCAAACTATCGATAAAAAAGTCCCACCAATGCAGTCGTAAGCGTTAAAAACGTAATCAAATCTAGCAAGACCAGTTTGACGGGACAAAATAAAGCAGACGCGGATGATCTTCACTTCCTCCGCCACTTCCTGCTTTCTTTACGGGATTGTCGTAGCGCTCCTCGCCGTGTTCGCCGGAATCTGATAACAACTCAGACTGTGCAAAAGTCAAGCAAATAAAGAGCGAGATTAAAGGAGCGGGAGCGAGCGCAGCGAACACGGCGAGGCGCTTTGTTCCCGTACAAACAGATGTCATGTCAGGATGACAGGCGTTATATTGAGTGTGTGTAATAACGCTGTTTATTACTGTAGGAGTTTCCGCTCCTTCCTTTGTGTTGAAGCGGAACTAGCGTGTGAGCTAACGGAGGCTAACACTGGCAGGACGGGCTGTAAAGGAAATACATTTCATAGGATTTCCACTATGAATGAAGTACTGAACCGTGCTTTACTTGGTTAATATATGAGGTTGCATTTATATAATTTATATAATAATTCCTTAACTGCCAAATGCAAAGACACTATTTTATTGCACATTTTTTTTGTTTCTATATGGATGGATGGAAGAAGACAGAAACAGATAGATAGATAGAAAGATAGATAGATAGAACAAAAGAGAGATAGTAATAGATAGATAGATCGATAGATAGATGGTTGGATGGATGGAAATTAATGGATAGATGGATGGATGGATAGAGATTGATGGATAGATGGATAGATAGATAGATAGATAGATAGACAGACAGACAGACAGACAGACAGATAGATAGACAGATAGATACATAGATAATTTAGGAAATTAACTCATTTTCATACGTATATTGCATTTGGGTGTCATTGTTTTCGTGGATCGAATCCGTAACCTTGGAGTTGCGAACAATCACTCTAATAACTGAGCTACAGGAAAGCAAAAAGTGCGTTCACAGTCTCCGCCAAGTAGATTAAAATCACAAAATCGACTCGTTCTGTCGGGCACAACTGGAGACAGATGTTCCCCGCTCTCAGGTGTCCCACATCAGCCCCGCGTCGCCCCGTTATACCGCGCACGCGCCGTTTGATCCGCGGCAGGAAGCGCAGTCACCGCCTCTGACACCCGCTGTCACTGCGCAGTCGCGTGTGCGCGCGCGCGTGACAGACGCCTCAAACGGCCTTCATCCTCTTCATCATTAACGCGCCGCTCTGACACGCCTTTACAGCTCAAGCAAACACTTACTGACTGACTCGCGCAGAGAGGATGACGGCTACACAGACGAGCAGAGACGGAGAAACACTTCCCGTAGTGGCTTTCCCGGGGAATAAAAAAAAAAGTTGGTTTTAACGTAGAGCTGGAACGCAACTCGCTTTAAAGGTAAAAGTTTTTGTGAAATACAAATATTGTACTATAGAAATTGTATACATATTCACACTGGATGGATGGATGATGGATGGATGAATGGATAGATATATGGATAGATAGATAGATTGATAAATAGATACATTGATAAATAGATAGAATCAAAATTAGGTTGATTGATAGATTGATGGATGGATGGATGTTTGTGAATATATATTTAGAAATACTGGAGGGAGAGAGAGAGAGAGAGAGAGAGAGAGAGAGAGAGAGAGAGAGAGTATATATTGTGTAATAACACAAACTACAGTAAATCAAATGAAATAAATTAACTGCAGCTGGGATAAACAGTGAAGAACAATTTGATATACACAGTGCGATAAAAAAAAAAAAACAATAACATAGCTTAAGCTACTAAACAAGATTTAAAACTCGGCTAAGATTTAAACCTCACAAATCATGACATCATCAGTCACAGCATCATGCAAAACAACACACCTCATCCTCCGCGATGACATCACGGCACGCATCAATCACGACATCGTTCATGACCAGCCAGGCGACACTTTAACGGCAACATCATTACCACATCTATGATGACATCATCAATAAGCCATGATGACATCATCACAACATCATCCACGACCACGCGGGAATTTGTACGAAAAACAATGTGTGTGTGTGGCCCACACCCTTCTCACCAGTGCACAACACGTGTCTTCCTACTATTGTCAGTACCGAGAGCAAGAACTCGCTCGTTACTCGCCGCTGATTGTCGACGTTTCCGGAACAGATTATAAAAAGCAACAGCGGCGAGTCACACACCCTGTCATCAGCAGCCGGGCATCAGGGGAGTGTGTGTGTGTGTGTAGCGCGGTATATACTGTAAAGCAGCGGAGGGGAAGACCAGCACAATAGAGGGTTAGAGAAGATGATGAAGGACGAGCTGAAGGACAGATAGATAGATAGATAGATAGATAGATAGATAGATAGATAGATAGATAGATAGATAGATAGATAGATAGATAGACAGACAGACAGACATATAGATAGATAAAACAAGACAGTTATAGAACTTTAGATAGATAGATAGATAGATAGAGA
>CM051502.1:352994-373355 GCA_028031935.1 Paedocypris micromegethes | reverse complement strand
CTCTCGCTCTCTCACTCTCTCTCTCTCTCTCTCGCTCTGTCTCGCTCACTCTCTTTCTTTCTCTCTCTCTCTCTGTCTCTCTCTCTTCCATTCTCTTGCTGTCTCTCTCACTCTATCAATTTCTCTCTTGCTGTCTCTCGCTCTCTTTCACTCTCATACACACACTTTTTCTCTCTCTTGTTGTCTCTTGCTCTCTGTTTCTTACTCTCGTGCACTCTCTCTCTCTCTCTCTCTCTCTCTCTCTCTCACACACAGACACACACGCACACACATACTTTCTCTCTTGCTCTGTTTCTTACTCTTGCACGCTCTCACTCGCTCTCCCTCTCTCCCTTGCTCTCTCTTTTCCTCTCTCTCCTCTCACTTTCTCACTCTCTCAGATAAAACATACACACATTGCATCTCTCTGTTTCTCTCCCTTTATCTCTATTGTTTTTCTTTCTCTCTCTCTCTCTCTCTCTCTCTCTCTCTCTCTCACATGTGCATAGCGCTCTCTCTCTGGTTTCTCTTGTCTTTGCTTCTCTCTCTCTCTCTCTCTCTCTCTCTCTCTCTCAGACACACACACACAAACACGCACACTTTTCAGCACTCTTTACTGCTCTTTCTCTCTCTTTATCTTTTTTGTTTTTCTTTCTCTCTCTCTCTAACGCACACAGCTCTCTCTCTCTCTCTCTCTCTCTCTCTGATTTAATTTCTCTCTCTCCAACATACACACACACACACACTCTTAAACTCACTATGTTTCTCACTCTCTCTTTCTATTTAAGTTCCTAAGAACCTCTCTTTCAGTGCCCATTGTGTCTGTCTTTCTTTCTCTCTTTTATTCTCTTCTCTCAAACTATGCTACATTTCTCTCTCTCTCTCTCTCTCTCTCTCTCTCTCTCTCTCTCTCTCTCTCTCTTCCTCCATTTCTGCCTGACATGAATTCCACAGTGCAGATATAAGCCCTGACAACCTCTTCACCAAAGAAAATCCAGGAAGTTTTCCCAGGTAAAAGCACCGAGAAAAATTAGCATCTGGCGTCTGGGGCGCGCATTAATAATGCAAACACGTACACACGGAGAGCTCGCGACACGTGTAGGGCAGCAGGTAAGACATATATTCATAATTAAGACAGAGAGGGTCAGGAGAACCTTCCCGGGACCCGACTCAGAAACACCAAAAGAGCCAATCCGATTACGTGCCGCGAGAAAAATGAGGGCCGGGAAAAACAGCGCCAGGTGATGCAGGTGATGCGCTCCAGCCACGCCAAATCCCAGGAATAAATGTGTTTCCAGCAGCACGAAGAAGGTTGAGAAGAAACTTCCCGGATTTATGGCGCTCGTTGGCTGATTTGCCGCATACGAATGTACAAAGAGAGTCGGCGCTAGATGAAAGCCCATTGACGTTTTTAAAGCAGCTTCGACCTCTGCCTGCATCGCCTGTCAATCACCGTTACCCACAATCCCCGGAGGCAGTTTTGCCCGACCCGGGACGGAAGAGAGCGAGGGAAAGAAAGAAACATCAGGAACACAACAGGGAGGAAGCTCCAGGCCTGCCCGGTGAAGCCATCAGCACCTTAGGCCTGCATAATCACCTTCTGCTCGACGCACTACACTTCCCACAATCCCCTGCCAATCAGCCAGCAACATCGCTGTGAGACGGGGATCGATTGATGTACAGCGTATCGATGAAGGAAGATAATGATTGGCTTTAGGGAAAGACCTTCGCCGCGACCTCGCTGACCCTCGCGATGCCGAAAACCTGACAACGACGCTTAATCGCTAAACCGCGTAAAAACAGATCGAGTAGCTACAATGTCCATCCACTTTTACATTTCTGGGTCACTGGAGTCTGGAGCCAATCAGGGTCTGAGGGCGGGACACACGAACCAATCACAGGGCAGGACACACAACATGCTTTCACACTTAAAGCGGAGACCCGGAGAAAATCCACGCAAGATCAAGTAGTGTCCATTCTCTATTCCATTTTTGGAAGCCAATCTGGAGCCAATCATGGCAGCTCTGGGTCCAAAGGCGGGACACATGAACCAATCACAGGGCAGGACACACAACATACTTTCACACTTAAAGCGGAGACCCGGAGAAAACCCACACAAACATCGGGAAACCAGGCAAACTCCACACAGAAATGGCCGAAGTGTCTCGAACTCCACAACTCAAATAACTGGTGTGTTTTGTGTTTATATATAAAAATGTACATTTTTAGTATACATTTGTGAGACCTTGAGTGGGCAAAGAGCAACATATCAATGCGACGAAAAAGGAAAATAAATAATAGATAAATAACGAAAAAGGAAAATAAATAATACATAGATAATAAAACTGTTTTTTTTCATTTACATCATGATGATCAACTTTCTTGAACAACTCTTAGAAAATGGTTTCATTTCTGATCAACAAGGTCAAAAATGTTGATGTAATAAGTTTTTTGACCTTTGACCTGTTTGTCCACTCAACATTCTAACTTTACCCAGTCGCTTTATGATGGTGGTTCTGGAGGCTGAGAGAAAGTCGTCTCTCCCCTGATTGGTCTAGAAGCAGCTCCACCCCCTCACAGTGTGAGGGTCAGAGGTCAGTCTCACCCTGTGCACCGTCGTATTAAAGCATCAACACATCCGGTCAGCATCACTCGCTCCACCATATTTTCCACTCTTCTGATACGCCATTACGTGCAATTTACACATCTGTAAAACTACATTCTCTCTCGCTTCCCTCAATTAAAGCGGCGCAAACTATTGATCTACTAGATCAGATAAAAATAGAACCAGAGGAAGAGAGAGACGGATTGTTGACAGAGTGTGTGTGTGTATGTGTGTGTGTGTGTGTTTTAAGGAAAGTGATCTTCATGTAAAGTAGGAGCGAAAGATTTTCTTTTGTAAAAAAGAAAAAAAAACATCTATGCTTAACTTGCTCCAGGGCAACTCTGTTCCCTCCGACACCTTCTAAACACACACACACACACACACACACACGTATGTTCATACATTTCAAACTAAATCTGTCTGTTTGTCTGCTGGTATGTCAACACACACGCGCACACACACACAACCTATACACATTCTGTTCATAAACTTGCATAACTTTCATTAAATTCATAAACTGAATTTCCAACTCTATCTGTTGCTATCTCAACACACACACACACACACACACACACACACACACAAACTTCTGTTAATAAAATTTAAAAGTCATAACTATAAAATGAAGGACAATATAAAAAATATGTGTGTTTATCGGTATATCTCATTGCCCAAATGCAAACACACACACACACACACACACACACATTCTAACGCCAACTTCTCTGCATGAACTTTAGAAATCAAAGAAAATCTATCCAACACTCTTGTGAATATACTGTGTGTGTATGTGTGTGTGTACGCCACATATGTATATAATTAAATATAAAAAAAAGTGTGTGTATGTATATATATATATATATATATATATATATATATTTTATTTTTTTTTTTAAATATCCAAAGGTAACCTAATGAAATCTGGGGAATCCAGGTCTGCCAGTAAAGTAAATTAGCATCTAATGCAAATGAGCAGGAGCTTAATGGTGGAACAGGTGCAGGCAGGGACCCTAAATGAGATAAATGAATAAAACATCCCTGGGCGCGTCTGTGAAAGCTGACACAAAGTCAATGGCATGAATTATTCAGCAGGCGGGCGAGGCTGCGCGCCGCTGACCTCTCACCACAGGAAGTGCATCCCAAACACAACAAACCACAACAATGGACTTCAGACACGGGGGTTCCCTCTGCCACACACACACACACACACACACCTCTAAATATAGATCTCGTTTGGGCTGTGCTGCACTGTATAGCGAGAGAACCGTGGAAACACACACACACACACACACACACACACACACTGAAGAACTCCAGCACAGAAGAGGAAATAAAGCGGAATAAATAAATGTATGTCTGTGTGTGTGTTTCTGCATTTAGCACTAAATTGGGCTCAGAAAGGTAGTTTTTAGCACAAATTGGGGCCCCGTTGTGTACTTGTGGGGTCTTTGTCTAGGGCACCACAACTTTGAAGTTTTGTTTACCACAACCTTTTTTTAATATATATAATAAAAGGTTATAACTGAGTTTTTGTTAAGGTTAAAGGAGATGGTCAGGGTTTGGTGTTATACACTATGATGTAAATGCAAGTGTGTGTGTGCGTGTGCAGGTTTGTGTGTATTTGTGCTTATTTGTATCCCTGTTAAATTAATGTGTGTTTGTGTATCTCTGTGTGTGTTTATTTGTAAGTATGTGTATGTCTGTATGTTTGTGTAGTTGTGTGTGCATTTGTGTGTGTGTGTGTGTGTGTGTGTGTGTGGTGTGTATTATTGTGTGTATTTGTGCTTTTTGTTTAAGTTTGAGTGTATGTGTTAAAGTGTAGGTGTGTGACACTCGTTGTGTGTAGATGTTTGTGTAGTTGTGTGTCTGTATATGTGTGTGCATATTATTTTGTGTATTTGTGTGTGTGTGTGTGTGCATATCTGCGTGAATATTTGTTTTTGTTTTTGTTTATGGTTGAGTGTGTGTGTTAATATTTGTAGGTGTGTGAATGTCTTTGTGTGTATCTATATGTTTGTGTAGTTGTGTGTCTGTATATCTGTGTGTGTATTATTTTGTGTATTTCTGTGTGTGTGTGTGTGTGTGTGTGTGCCTGTCTACGTGAATATGTGTTTTTGTTCATGCTTGAGTGTGTGTGTTAATATGTGTAGGTGTGACAGTCTATGTGTGCGTCTACATGTTTGTGTTGTTGTGTGTCTGTATATTTGTGTGTGTTGTTTGTAGGTGTGTGACACTCGTTGTGTGTCTGTATGTTTGTGTAGTTGTGAGTCTGTATATTTGTGTGTGTGTTATTCATGCATTTGTGTCAATGTGTGTGTGTGTGTGTGTGTGTGTGTGTGTGTGTGTGTGTGTGTGTGTGTGTGTTGACAGATCTAACAGGATTACTGTGGTGTCCCAGCCTCGGAGCTTCCAGTGGTGCGGAGTCAGAGAGCCGGTGATTTCCCAGCATGCACTTAACTGGGGAATCACAGAGCGCGACCAAACAACAGCTACTAACTACAGGAGCCGCTCAGCTGATCTACTGGAGGAACATCTGCTGCTGCGGAGCGGGACAGGAAGCGCGGCGGTGACATCACTTTCCCCGGGAGGAGAACTTCCTGTCTAACATTCCTCAATCAACACACACACACACTCGCGAGGAAGTGGCACGCATCAACATCAGCCCGCTCATGAACACACACACACACGCGCCACCGATCTGTGTGAGAGCCGGACCTTCTGCTGTTGTTCTTGGAGGAGAATCAAACTTTGTTCTCGGATTTGACAAAGACCCAGACAAAAGTCCCCACATGTCCCCCAAAGTCTGGTCCCCAACCCCCGGCCCGTGGGCCAACACGGTCCGATGATGAAATGTGACCAGACCGCTCAAGAATTAAATCAGACTAGTGCCAAAAATCAAATGTGTGGAAATTTATTTAAAAAAAAAAACGCGACAAGAAATTATGCACATTATATTTTAGTTTCGCAATCGTCGCGTTTTTGTTAAACTGGTTTCGCACTTTGACCAGTAAAATTGCAATTTTGATCTAAATCGGAAGAGTCTCTTTGTCACTTTCGTGTGTTGTGCGTATAGTAAACGCGGCAAAAAAGTCAAGGCCTATTTTAAAAAGGTATCAGGCATTTTACAAAAACATATACAGTATAGATTTTTTTTCATGAAAAAAGAAACTTCAAAAATACCACAAGTACACGGCGGCCCTCATTGGTTCCAGTAAGTTCAAATGTTAAATCACTTTAAATTCCTTTTTTTTTAATGCATGTTTAAACACAAATAAAACTACTATAAGTTTAAATTAGACCCACTGCCCTAAGGGCCCCACTTCAGCATATAAACCTAGCACGCAGGGCCTGGATTTAACCATAATGCCTGCACACACACACACGTCCATACACACACACACACACACACACACACACACACACTACATTTCATACACACACGTGCACACTTAAGAAAATACTTTCGGCCTAGTCTCATGGTAAAGCTCATAGCTGGTGACATACAGAACGAGAAAGTGAATGTGAGAGCGGTAAATTTGTCAGGAGCCGAGAGGTGAGACCACACACACACACACACACACACACACACACACACAGGCACGGGCGAATGGAGAGCGGTGCGGTGGCTTCTTTCAGGAGCATCCAGGCGGATGATGGGATTGTTGACAGCGAGCTGCATATATTTAACCCTGTATTAACTCCAAACAGCACAGCTTGGCCTTTTATTATTCCTGCACCCTTCGGGCTCAAGTAGGCCACGTTTCTACACCTCGATTGACACGCGCTCTGGGAAACACACACACACTTCTCGGGGAAGAGACTTTCTCGCCTCTCATTGGCCGTGACAGAGTCAGACGTACTCGCTCACATCGGCTTTTCAACTCGGGAGTTCAGGTTTAAACTCAGCTGATTGTGGATAATGGGACCAGATGATAGACTGAATCCTAAAAGCTGACAATATTTGCTTATATGGACCAAAATTCCTCTTAATAGGACCAGAAATGTGAGAGAAAAGTAACAGAAGTTTTGAAATTTTCTCAGGTCGAAAAATTACGAAGAATTTGCCTTCGTTGGCAACGAGCTCTAACGCTACGACAAAAAAGAATATTTTTTGATTTGCAGACACACACATGCTGCATCAGAAGCTCCATCACTGCTGCCGACGGCTGTCATTGACAATTCGAAGAGTTCATTAAAAAACCCTTAAAACGCGGAACATCGAAAAGTTTGTACATGTATTTTCCAACGTTGGTAAGCAACAGTTCTTATGTAATGTACATCTCGTCTTAATCGATCCAGCTGGTCCAATTGCAATCACATGACCCAGTCCCGATGAGTCAGATTAACCGTATATGAGTGTTGAAGCTTCGCCGCGCCGCAGACACACTCACGCTGGGCTCTCCACAGTCTCTCGCTCTTTAATTGCCACACAATGGGTCTACAGACCGGACAGGATTACACGAACAATGGAAGCCCCCAGCCAGTGCGGATCACTCTCTGGCCAGCGATTCAGAGAAAGGCTGTGTGAAATAGAGTCCGCTAATCCACTAATGCAAACATACGGCAGGAATAGAACAGCCTCGTTCCCACCAATCCAATCGGGTTGGAGCGCTCCACGGCGTCGGAGGCTTAGTGATACGCCGCGTCTTCACTCTTTCGCCAGGTTTGGTTTTACGGAAAACTGGGCATTTCCTGCAACTGCCGCGTGATATCACTCACCGAGCGAATAAGTCAACGGTGGCTTGTTTTTCTCAAAAAGGCCAATAGTCATCAAACACGTTTGGTGCGATCTGTCTGTGTTTTTGTGTGTTTGATGCATTTCCCAGATGCAAAGAACTTACAGAATAACAATGAACAATTTTTATATTTTCCCTTGGAATCGAACCCACAACCTTGGCGTTGCGAACACCAGCTCGACTGCAGTAAAGCTTAAGCCTGACCGACCAGACAAACTCTACTACACAAGGTCTAAAAGTCAAACCACTACTTTTTTATACAGTATTTAAAATATATGTATATATCTCAAAATGTCTGATGCTGGAAATGCTGTATAAAGCTACAAAGAAAATCAAGAAAAACTAAATTCAAGTGTTGCTTCTAAGTAGATGATTCAAACCAAATCACTAATTGTAATTGTACAATTCTAGTTTAACTACGGCGAGGCAGCTGAAGCACTGCATTCTGGGATCTGTATTTTATGTATCAGCGCTTATCTCCAGATCATTAATACCAGTAATAACAGCTTTTTATGAAAGTGTGTGGTAAAACTGCAGCCCTTGCTCTTGCCATTTAAAAGTAGGTTTGGTAACATCTTCAACTAGACGTTTCTCTTGTAAGCCGAGCGTTCTCATGAATTCTATCCCGAAGCTGATGTATTTGCGAACGCTACATCCTGTGTGAGCGACGGCCTGACAGTGCATGAGCGAAAACGTTCCTGCGAAAGCTGTGAGTGAAACATTACTTCCTGTTGTGCGCTTTTATCAGCGGCAAACGTCGACTTCCAGAAGGTCAAATCTGTCCAGCAGTTACGGTTGAAGCCAAGGACCTCCATTAAACATTCAGAGACCGGGCACATCAGCTCGCTCTCTGTGATGCTTTCCATCCTACGCTGTGTTATTCCTCAGAGAAGTGGATATCCAGATGTTGAAGATTACATCACAAATCAAGCTCTCCAGCAGGGTCAGGGCTCACGGAACCGCAGAACTCCCACGGCAAGCGCAGGAACTCTCGACCTTCTGCTCGCCAGAACCACCATGTGTGTTAAAGAGTATCCGAGCTGATGGAGGCATCAACTGCAACGTTCCCAGGGAGATAGAACGACACCTTTCCCCATTACTGTACGGCTTATTGAGCTTCAATTACGTCCGACACGCACATTGATAAGAGGAGTGAGGAGAAAGAGCGAGAGAGAAAGAGAAGGAGCTTCTGAAGGATGTGAAAGAGATGAAACGGGAGGCAGTGAAAGGGAGAAGCTGAAGGGCTGCTATTAGATGTCAGTGGCCTTTTGTGTCGGTGTCAATGAGAGCAGATTAAAGTATTTGAAATCATCTTACTGGGGCATTAACATGGCTCTGAAGGTAAGAGAGGAGAAGAAAAGAGAAGACGCCGAGTCAATCATGACACACATTCATTTGCACATGAAATACGATTAGATACGGCCGGCCAGCTAAACTACATAAGCCTGTGAAAAACTGTGGAGGATCTACGCAGACCGTGCGATTCAAACCCGCGCGAGTCCCGCGAGCATTAGCCTAGCGCTGATATGGTAGCGCGGCGAGTGGGATTTGCTCTTCTAACAATGCGATAAGCCATTGTTAGGTGGCTTCACTTCCCCGACATTCCTCTGGTTCCGTGGCCATTTGCGCGTCTTACGAGAAAAAGCTAATTAGGAAATCACTTTCATTACTGGTCCAGAGGAAGCCTTGCTAATTACTGCTGTAGAACCTAATCAGCTCTTTGAAACAAGACCACTCTAATGAGCTCTTATTTATCCCGCTAAAGAACTTCAAGGGAAGGAAGGAGTTCAAAATCATATTCTGGAGGAGTTTGGTGGGTTGCAGGCTGTCGTAATTGATTCCGCTCCATCCGCGTCTTGTTTGTTGGGAACCTTGGGTGATGCGCCAAGAAATCATCAGTCCGAAATTTGTTGTTTTTCCCGAATGACCTATTTTTCAGTTTGGAAACCATTGGTGACTTACAAAGAGTGTGCTGCTAATTCCGCTCTTCCATTCGCCTTGAATTAAACGTGCTCCTGCACCTGAGCCCACGGGGACCTGCGGTGATGGAGCCCAGCTGATGATCTCCATCCATGAGGGAACCCGAGATCCCACAATCACAAACCTTTACAACTTGAGGTAGTTGGGAAAAAATAACTTCGGTTTTAGTATCGAAAAAAGCAGTTAGTGATGGGCAGTTTGTTGGTACGAGAGTGTGCGCGTCTGTTGGGCGGAGGTGAGGCCACATGGCATGGAAGGGCTGCAGCTGTCTCCGAGTGCTGTGAAGCGTTTGAAACCACCCAAGCAGAAATGATCCAGTCGCATAGACGCAGCAGCCAGGTAGAACCGTCTTCCTCTCACAAACATGCACACACATCGCTTCTCCTGGCAAAAGTTGCGGCGAACCTACAGCTGTGCCCATCAGATACAAGCCACTGACGCATTAACCCACACACTGTTGAGAATTAACATTTCAGATGAAGCCTTGCCCTTCATGATGGGGCAACATGCTAGCTGCAGGAAACACGCTCGGCTGCACCTCTATTCTGCACGTCTTCTACAGTCTCGGACTCACACCGCATTCTGAAACACCATGGCAGGTTCTCAGAACACGCCAACCCACCCCGAAACTACAAATTACTATAAACAAACGTCTTCTTCGGCGGAGGCTTTTTGTAATTGGCCTATATTTCCACCCAAGACGGCTTCTTTGAAACGCCGCCTTTGATTTGCAACGTTTTACACTGCGGCGTAAAAGCATCACTTCAGTGTGTTCGCAGACTTTTGAAACAAATATCCCAATTATCATCCACGTACCCGATGTTCATTGGACTTACTTGTCCGAGCATGTGATGCTCAGATGATTTGTAATCACACACACACACACACGGAAGGCCATTGGTCGGTTCCTACCTGTCGATGATCACTGGGTCCGATGGCGTCTCGTTACGATTGCCGCAGCTTTTCTTGTCACAGCAGCGGCTAAAGAGAATTGAGATAAGACAAAGAGGTCACGCCATTCTTCATATCTCAGGATCGGCTATGTAGAGGAACTTTAAACCAGCTCGGCCATGTACTGTTGAGGTCAGAGGGGACACTTTAAGGATTAAACTGGTCAACTGGGTGTTAATCAAGAGTTAGGATAGAGTCTGTGTGAAAGACAAACTAGACAAGGTGGTGTATTCAAGGTTCTTCGGTGGTAAACAGCAGGTGGTCGCGCCGGGTTCAGGTTTCGCCACACAGATGGCAGAGAGGCTTCACTGGGGGAGAATAGAGATTGAGATGTCGTGTGATAGGTGCCGAGCTGATCTGCATGTAAGTGGGCTCCCTCGGACCTGATGAGTGTGATAGCGCGTATCAAGTTTGACCCGATCTGGCTTCCGAGACTTGAACCCTCATTCACACACAATGAGAGCCCGATTGTCCTCATCCCAGCTCCTGAAGAGAGCGGAGGATGGAGGGAGTGGTGAGTGTTCACACAATGTGCTTACTAACTGGGGACGCTCTCTGCCTCTTTTCCTGCGGTTTCACCTTTTTCCTGCTCTCGTTTCGAGCCTTTCGCAATGTTCTCTCAGAAGTGGGTCAACCAGGAGTCCCGATGGATCAGACAAGCAAAGCATTCTGGGATACAAAAGGTGGGGCATAGACGGCTGTGACACTTTGGTTAGCCAATCAACAGCGAGGACTCTTGGGAGAGCGCAACATGCCCCCTACCACCACCCGTGCACCGCTGTGCCCCCCATCAGCATTATGCTAATTATCTCACGCACGCCCTGCCTTTGTTCGGGGGATTTTTTTTTCCTGCCTATTCCTGCTTGTTCCGCTCCGTCCCAGTGGACTTGCACGGGGAACCGTAATCTTTAATCTCAAGCGTTTCCTCCTGCTGCAGCATTTGAAGAAATTAAATCCAAATTGCTGTAGGTAATTAGCAGGATGTGGCCTTCGCTGATGCCATTAAAGCTGAGCGGCACTAAGCCTGGCTCCTTCAGTGCCCTCGGCCCGCTCCAACACAGCCAAACAAGGCAGCGCTTCAGCCCTGACCACCCACTCTCCAGTCTGGCCATACTTGTTGTGGCCATACACAAACCAACCCACCCTTGATCAATTTGAGTGCACCAGCTTAAAACAACAGCCTCGAGTCCATCACGGCTCAGAAAGCAACCGTTTCCAGTCTTGCCCGCGAATGAGTTATTGGAGGGAAATGCGTATCTGTATCACGCTTGCAGGCCCATGTGGCACCATATGGCTAATGGCACGGCGTACAGCAATTAACAGCCCTGATTAATGGAGAGAAGACTAATTGCGGACTGGTAATCGTGCCTCTCTCTGCTGCGGAACAGCCGACGTGCGGAAGGGGGAAGAGGAGGAAGGCGATGACTTGTTTGCTCATCGACAATGGAAGTGCTTTATTTTCGTTGGGTTTGGGACGTCTGCAGTAAGAGACCCGCAGGCGTCCCATCACTCAGGTGAGGTCCGTTTGATCTCAAAGTGGCGAGATGCTTCGTAGACACCTTTGCTACTAAGTGATGCCTACCTTTAATTCGGCCGCTACGTGGGAAGTTTGAGCAGAAGGTTGGTGGTTCGAGGACGGTGGAGGGGCGAGATTGAGCAGAGGGCTTCGACTAGACCGCACATACTTCATTGTCAAAACTCAAAGCTCGGTGCATTCATTAGCTGTGAAATAACAAGAGGATTCTTATTGAGTAATGAGTTTTTCCTTGTCCTAATTAACCGAGCATGAGTGGTGTATTTTTAGTAGAAAACCGTTCGAACGGTTTCCACTTCAACCAGAAATAGATGGCACCCATCTCCACAACCCAGTTTCAAGCGCACGGAATTCATCTTTTGATTTTAATTAAAGGTGCGTGGCTTTAGATTCCTCTCTTTCATTCTCCCTCCTTCACGGCAGGAAGTGGATGACCTGGATAGGGATCCAGAAAGGGATGGAGATAAAGGAAGACTGGAACGTGCTTCGGTTCCTCGCTCTTGAAGGCAACGTTCTCGCCTGCAACTTTGACGAGAAGGCGTTTGCGAGTGTTTGCATCAACACTAAATAAAATAACGGCAAACACATGTCTGACGTTCTGAAAGAGAAAAAGCTTTCGGCTCGGACAAAGCCAAGCATTGATTTCTAAAGCCGAGCCAGACTCTGGGAAAAAGACAGTTCTAACTTTGATAGGAAACAGGCTGGAGTAACTTTATCAGGATCCCATTTGGACGGGTGAAAAACGATCTGGGAGTGTCTTGTGTAACAGTCCGTCGTAAGTCTACTTCAGGCAGCCTTGATATACATGCAGATCCCTCTTCAACGCGAGTAAACAGTTTATGCTGGTTTGGAGACACGTCTAATGAATTATAGAATGACGATATGAACTTTTTTTTTTCTTAAATAATGTTCCTCTTTATCCCCCCCAGGACTCGTTTTACAACACGGCTCTTACTTTGAGTCATAGCTGTGTGTGAAGAAAGCTCAGCCCTGTCAGACCAGCGCTCGATCCTGAGGTCCCACATACTGCCAAGATCATCGCAATGCCAAAGTAAAGCTGCAGTCAGTGGGAAGAGCGGGGTAGGCACTGGGTTCAACAGCGGGATTGTGAAATAGTGATGGAGGGAATGTGTTTTTGACCACATGGGGTGTGTGTGTGTGTGTGTGTGTGTGTGTGTGTGTTTTACCTGCACATGATCTCGTGTGTCAGCAACACTCGGCACATTTCTGGGTTTTTGTCTTGACCCTCGTAGATAATTGGCTGGTGGAGAAGAGAAAAAAAAACACAGTTAGTGCAAACTGAACACACACACACACACACACACACACACACACTCGTCCCTGACACTCTCTCTGGGATTTTAAATTGTATAAAAAGTTGCATCATAACAATGGAACAAAACCAGTGGGTTTGGACATCACATCGTTACACCACATTCACGCTAGCACGAAACTTGACCAATCCGACAGTGGACGCGGCTAGGCACTGCATGGAGACCATTCAGGAAATTCAATTCCGACAATATTGCAGATAAAATATATACAGTGGTACCCTGACTTACAAACTTAATCTCTGCTGAGGGCCGTTTCGTTCAGCCAAAATTTAGTTTTTTTTGTTTTACATTTTATCGCAAGTAATCCATCTAATCCGTGCCCTGTCTTCATAAATTCAGACATATTTTTTGTATAAAAGACAAAATATTGGTAATAAAACAAGTCTGGACTCTCATCTCAAAATCTTGAGTAACAAAATGCGTTGCAGAGAAAATGTCGTACGAAAATGTCCGCGAAAATATTTTTTCTATACGAAAGGAGCACGTCTTTTTCTTGTGATAAGAAAAGATATATAAATATTTCAGAACTCGGTTTGACATTTTCGCTGCGACGCAATTTGTTAGTAATTCGCCTGCACTACCTGGTCAAAGCGGTCCATTAAAATATCATTGACCAATCAGAGTTGAGCACTGCACTCCCAAAAAATGGTGGATTATAAATGCAATCTCTGTCGGCTAATTCAAAGATCTCAACTTCCATCCATTTTCTACCGCATATTCCATTTCTGGGTCACGAGGATCCAATTTTTCCAACTCTGGTCCTGATGCGGGTTACACACTCTGGATTGGTGGCCGGCCAATCACAGAGCGAGACACACAGACACACACACACTTATTATATGGTATTAATAGTGCAATAATGATACATTTTCTAATGTAATGTAGTTATTTTGTTTTTTTTCTCAATTCTAGAAAAACAGTGCTCATTTTTCTGTTTTACCAGAGATGTTTGTACAAGCGAAAGAAACCAAACCAGAGACATTTTTACACAATAACCAAACATTTCACAACCAAACAACAGCTTTTCAACGGAATCCATCAAACGATGACAGAGCGGCCATTTGTCTAATGTGGCTTTGTGATCTGGTTTCTTGCATCACTGTCACTGTAGAAACAACTCGTCACATGGACTCAGTAAAGTGAGAGATGCTCGGCGGACGCTTCCCCCCATCAAATCCATCTTTAGCTCCTCTGGAGTTTAATTCAGAGCAGATGTGGTGATCCAAACGCGCTAGGCGAGGACGACAGAGCAGATTTCTGCTTCACTATGTCATAGTGGACCACCCTTGCCACAGTGCCCACCCTCCTCAAGCACGCTGATATTGCCCAATAACGGCGACAGCAAACCGTATTGTTCAGCTAAACGCTCGTGTCACCTCACAAACACAAGAGGATGTGAAGCGAGGAGAGACTCGCAGTTACACAACGTCCCGGGCTAGTGTTAGAAACCACGCCAGCGCGCTTCCACTCGCCCACATCTGTGACCCGGTGCACACGCGCGTGTTTGCGCATTAGCATGTGTGTGTTTGTGCGGTTGCGATGCCAGACCGGAGCGCGGCGAACCATCTGGCCCGGCGAACACTCCATCCAAAAAACCTCAGCTTTGTTTCCATCCGCCAGTTCCACACAAGATGTCCCCCACAGTGAATCAGTGACTCCACACACACACACACACACACACACCTCGGTCTGCTAACAGACGGCTCTCTGTCACACGTGCACACACAGTTAAACACATTTGCCGTGATGAATCACTCACTCTTCTACTCCGCCGTGTTCCTCACAGGTCTGATCACGTTCTACACCCGATTGACGGGAAAGACGCGCTTGTTCCAATGATTTCGTCACTTTTCACTTTGTTTGTCTGGTTCCTTGTTGTGGCGATGAGGGTCAAGGTCCTCTAAAAGCGTGGAAGCATGCATCACTGTCCGGGCCTGGAGCTTCGACCAGCGGCTCCGGCCACAACCGCTCGTCCTCTACACCACAGCACATTCATTTCACGAAGAAGAAAGGCTATTTATCACGCAGAGTCCGGCAAACAGACCCAGAATAACTCCATGCAGCGAGCTGTGTGCAAGTGCCTGGGAAAAGTCGGAAAACCGTTTGTCAACTTCTCCAGAGAAGCAATCGCGACGCTCCACTTGTCTTGCGCAACTTGCTTTGACCATCACCGAGCGTATAAATGTCTCGCTACTTCAGATAAAGTCTAGTCTCCAAGATGAGCTTTCAAAACTGGAGAGATTTTTACATGAGGCAATGTATCTCAAGTTTACAGACACCGGGATCACTGGGATCAAGGGGTGCAGAGGTAGAGACTAATAATTGAGATCAGGAGATTGTGAGTTAGAGAATCATAGTCAGGTACTAGGGACTCAAAAGAAGAAACCAACCATCGGGATCTAAGGGTTCCAAGGTAGAGACTATTCAGGTCTAGGGGTTCAGAAGAAAAAACTAATCATCAGGATCCATAGGTTTAGAGGTAGAGAAGGATTGTCACGATATAGGGGTTCCAAGGAAGAAACTAATTATTGGGATCTATGTGTTCAGTAAAAAATGATCCGCAGGAATTTGGAAACTCTAGGAGTTCCATGATAGAGGCAAACCATTGGGATCTAGGGGTGTACAAGATAGAAACTAACCAACGGGATCTAGGGGTTCCAAGACAGAGACTAACCATTCTAACGGTTCTGAAGAAAAGGTTCTAGGGGCTCCAGGGTTCCAATGATTAGGAGAATAATCATCAGGATTAAGGGTTACAGAGGTCAAGACTAACCAGTAGGATCTATAGTTTCAGAGGCAAGAGATAAATTGTGTGGATCTATGGATTCCAAGCCAATTATCTGGATCTAGATGTTCAGAGCTAACGAGTATTCATCAGGTAATTGGAGTTCCAACGTAGAGACTAATCATTGGTATCTATAGGTTCAGAGGTAGAGCGTTATAAATTGGGATCTAGTGGGATCTAGTGGTTCAGCAGTTGAGATTGGTAATCAGGATCAATCGTATTCAGATGTAGGGACTAAAAATCAGGATCTCTGGGTTCAGATGTAGAGACTAACCATCTGAATCCATAGATTCAGAGATGAAGAGGAATCAACGGGATTTATAGGTTTAGACTGAAAAGAATTCAGAAACTATGGATCAAAGGTATGAACATCATCGAGGGATCTTGGGAATCTTGCATGTATACATTTTTACAAACGAGCAGAATGAAACCTTTCCATGGCCTGACCAAGTCCTGTTTGCCAAAGTGTCCCAAACGCTCCTGGTTGAATAACGAGGAGAACCATGACACTCTAGCATGTGATGAGCTTAGCGGAGGAGAACACGTCTGACCCCTAAACCCAACTCATTTAGCCCAATTATAACCCGCACACACCTTCCCATCTCCCACCAAGAACGTTTGTAGGAACCCAAGCTCTGAAAAACCCACCAGAGTGACAGGTGAAAGATTCAGGAGCAATCTTCTCCAGCAAGAGGCCCGACGAAACACTGGTGAGCTCAGGTCTGCGTGGAGCTTTCGTTAGACCCCGACGATGCCTTTAATGCATATTTTATGGCGCACAAACTGCTCCTCAAATCTCGCCTGAGAGCCCGCAGTGCCGCCTTGAACTGACAAGCGCATCTGAGGCATGTAAACAATGCACTGTAAATACATGAAAACACATCTCCCGCTTTGTTAGCATCACGCTAGTCTGTCAGCCGCGCGTGTGTGCGCGCTAACCACCGCCGATGCCAGTCGCTTTTGTTCTGTGCTCGGCAAACGGTCGGGTGGAGGGATGAAGAGCGAGCGAGAGAGAGAGAAAGAGAGTCTTCCTCTGCATTGTCTTCATCAGATCTGTCACAGGCTCATGAGTTGATCACAGATACGGCCTGTCAGCTTGACACCCGCTCCATCTCTCCTCCGCACACACGCCAGCCATTCATTCCCACAGGCAAACCGAGTGTGTGTGTGTGTGTGTGTGTGTGTGTGTGTGCCCAGAATTTGCTCAGAGACCGTGAGACGGCGACGACATATTGCTGCATGTCGGTTTTCATGTGCGGCTATTACATTATTGTTCTAGAGCAAATCGATCTCTCTCTCTCTCTCTCTCTCTCGAATTTTCTTGAGTTCCTACGTATGAACTTCCCTTCCTGTCTTTCACTCATTCTCTCGCATTAACTCTCTTTTTCTTTGTATTTTACTCAATTTCTCTTTCTCACTCTTTCACTCAATCTCTCACTTTCTATCTCTCTCTTTGCCTTCCTCTCTTTTTCTGTCTCATTCTTTCCTTCCATCTCTCTCTCTCTCTGTGCCTCTCATTCCTATACTATCTTACTCATTCTGTGTCATCCTCTCCTTTTCTTTGTTATTCTCTATCATGTGCATTATCTATTTATTTATTTATCTATCTCTCCCTCTCTCACACTCTATCTATCTACCTATCTATCATCCATCCATCCTTACATTCATCCATCTACTTTATCTCTGTCTGTTTGTTTGTCTTTCTGTCTGTCTATCTTACTCTAACTCTCCTCTCTCTCTCTCTCTCTCTTTATTTTACTTGTTTTATATTTCTCGCTCTCTCTGTCTCTGAATTTCTTGCTCTTTATTTACATTAATTTCCTTTTCTCTTTCATTCTCCCCATCTATATATCTATCTGTCTGTCTGTCTGTCTGCCTGTCTGTCTGTCTGTCTGTCTGTCTGTCTATCTATCTATCTATCTATCTATCTATCTATCTATCTATCTATCTATCTGTCTGTCTGTCTGTCTGCCTCTCTATCTATCTATCTATCTATTGTATCTCTATCTGTCTGACTATCTTACTCTAACTCTCCCTTTATCTTTCTCTCTCTCTCTCTCTCTCTCTCTCTCTCTCTCTCTCTCTCTTTGTTTGTTTTACTTGTTTTATATTCCTCGCTCTCTCTGTCTCAGACTTTCTTCATCTATTGTTCCCTGTCATTCTCTCCCTCTTTTTGACCCTATATCTATATCGCTCTCTCATTTGCTCTATTGCCCTCTCTTTACCGTCTCCTATTCTGTCTATCTCACTCATTCCCTCTCTCCATCTCTCTTTCTCTTTTGGAGAGCACCCGGACAACGTGATGGTGTGTAGCAGCTTGTTGAGACGATGAGGTGTTTGTGTGTGTAATGCTGCTGATGGTCTCTCGCTCCACCCTGTCAAAGCCACGCGCTGATGCTGGAGACGCTCTCTCTCTCTCTCTCTCTCTCTCTCTCTCTCTCACTCTCTCTCTCTCTCTCTCTCTCTCTCACAGAGTTATGGGGCTTTAATGGAGAATCTTAAACACATTGTGAACACTCCTCACCATATGTAGGCCGACGCTTCACCGCCGAGTGGTTTTGGACCGGTTTTCTGAGAGGCATTTAAAGAGCTCTAATAGCCAAAGCTGTCTCTCTCTTTCTCACTATTTCTCTCTCTCTCTCTCTTTCTCACTCACCCTCTCGTCTCTCTCTCTCTCTCTCTTTCACACTATCTCTCTCTCTCTTTCTCACTCACCCTCTCGTCTCTCTCTCTCTCTTTCTCTCTCTCTTTCTCACTATTTCTCTCTCTCTCTCTTTCTCACTCACCCTCTCATCTCTCTCTCTCTCTCTCTCTCTCCTTATCTATCTATCTATCTATCTATCTATCTATCTATCTACCTACCTACCTACCTACCTACCTACCTACCTACTTACCTACCTACCTACCTAATTACCTATCTATCTATCTATCTATCTATCTATCTATCTATCTATCTATCTATCTATCTATCTATCTATCTATCTACCTATCTATCTATCTATCTGTCGGTCTTATTCACTCTCAAACACACACACAGTCAGTCTCTCTCTCTCTGTCACACATTCTCTGTCTAACTCTCATACGGCTTTTTCGATTTGTTCTCATTAAACGGACAAGTAATTAACTAATTAACTCCTTTAAACACGTAAAAGCGTAATAGCTCGCGCAAAACCTCGAGCCGACATTAAAACACTTCCTCCAATTGAGAAGTGAAAGGGAGATAAAGCAGCCGGAGCCGGACAAAAGGCCGAGCGTCTCTCCGTCCTCACAGGTATTGTATGGAAATCTGAAAAGTCCCGGACCGATTGAGCCGAACAAGAGGCGAGTATTTAACATATTTATCTGCATAGCAACGCTACATTATCTCGGCCTCGCGTGATTTATAGTGGTAAATAAAGGACGCTTGTTGTTGTTGGGGGGGGTTTTAAGCTTTAAAGAGGGAGAGATATATATTAAGTTAGTGTGTTGACTCAGCTGCCAAATTCATTTTTACACACTCTGCCGCTTTTCCTCGCTCGCTGGGTGCCATCGCATCATTAACAGGTATGGCTGTTTGCCACCGAAATAGCCAGTAAATCAGGGGGTAATGTATGTGCACGTGGGGGAGAACCCGGGGGAGATAAACGGCTTTTTATTGAAAGGTGCAGTGAAAGGCTTAACCCAGGCCGCTGTGTTTACCTCAGAGGTGTCAGGAACAGCACAACACTCCTGCCTTTCACACACACACACACACACACACATAAATCTGCCCCGCGCGCACGGCCAGAATAGCACACCGAGTCGCTCCCATGTACAGAGACACACACAAATAAAACCACATGCTGCTAGAACAATAGACGTATAGACAATACGATCTGTCGTGTATATGTCGTGTAGAGAATATGATCTGCCGTGATATGTTACCTTTGCGTTTAGACATAATGTATATATATATATATATATATATATATATATATATATATATAACGTAATGATATATATGTAGTATAAATGTGGTGATGAAAAGAGAGGAATTGACAGGGAGAAAGAAGACGAGTGAGGAGAGAGGGATAAAGAGAGGGGGGGTAGAAAATAGTGTATTAGAGATACAGGGAGAGAGACGGAAAGAAAGAAAGAAAGAAAGAAAGAAAGAAAGAAAGAAAGAAAGAAAGAAAGAAAGAAAGAAAGAAAGAAAGAAACTAACAAACAAAGAAAGAAAGAAAGAGAGAAAGAAAGAAAGAAAGTAAGAAAGAAAGGAGAAAAAAGTAAGCAACAAACAAACAAACAAACAAAGATTAACTAAAAATTCAAGTAAGTTATTGTAATAGTGTATTAAAGTTTTAAAAATGTAGGATAAACATAAAAAATGTAGGGTTTTAACATACAAATGTATTTGATGTTTTTCTATAAAATACTATTTTTTACACACACACACACACACACACACACACACACACACACACACACACACACACACA
>CM051502.1:297289-349173 GCA_028031935.1 Paedocypris micromegethes | reverse complement strand
TTTTTTTTTAATTTCTTTTAATACATAAATGCCCGACAAATAATTAATTTCTTACACGTTTCCTATGCGTCCACCAAATGGCATTAAAATGTAATAAAAGTGGCTTACATGGAACTCATTATTATTTTACAATTGTGTATAATTATGAACGCTGGTAAATGATAAGCTCTTTTAGGCTATTTCCCCGGTCCGCGCGTCCGAGCCGAGCACCGCACCTCTGAGCGGCCGTGTTGGCGTCCAGCACCCCGGCTCCCTGCATCCACGTCCGGACAGCGTTCATCCCGGCGCCGATGGGCTCCTCTTTCATGCTACTCCCGCTCCTTTGAATGCTGTCCTGAATCCCGAACATGAAAACGGGCTGGTGTCAGCGTCCGTCAGCGCGCGCTTCTTCTGATCGCTCCCGTTAAACCGTAGAAGATGATGATTAAGAAGAAGAAGAAGAAGAGCCGGGCGAGCAGGTGTCACCGCGCTTGTCTCTATTAACGCGGAGCTGTCAACATCCAGGACCGGGACGAGGGAGAAACACCAAAGACCCTCCGAAAAACTGACACCGGGGTCCCGAGAATAAAAAGAAGAAGAAGACGGCGTGTAAAAAAAAGAAAGAAAAAGAGTGTGATCAGTTGAGCCGAAATGTCATCCTCCACAAACACTTTTCGTAATTTTTTCCTCCTCCTTTTTTCCCCTCTTTCCGTGTCGTTCTCCGCACAGATGATCAAATCGCATCAGCCGGGGATGGGTGGACCCGTGTGGAGACGCTTCCCTCGCTGCTCCACTTGTTCAAACGGGACTGATTTGTGTCCTTTCCCTAAGGAATCCGACTTGACTGTCTCTGGGAACCAAACACAAGCAAACTCACCCTGAAGGGAGGAGGAGGAGGAGGAGGAGGAGGAGGAAGGAGTGCCTGCGCGCGCGGGGCCGCCCCCCGAACACAAGGAAAGCCGAACTGCCATTAGCGGCCCATCCAACCACGGAGCCCGTCACCTAATTAGCTATCACAGCCCGCCCTGCCCACTTAGCGTGTTTGGAGAGAAAACCAGAAAGAAGTTACGCGAGCGTTAAATGTCAGGCGCGCGCCACCGCCTGCGGGAGCGCGCGCGTCCTCGTGCCGATGCTGCGCGCGCCGGAATCCCGTTACTTTTACAGATCGGGGAAACTGCAACTTGTGCTCAATTACCTTGTACTTACCGACCTGTTGGCGGAGAGAGGGAGAGGGTGTGTGTGTGTGTGTGTGTGTGTGTGTGTGTGTGTGTGTGTGTGTAGGGGCGGCCGATTATAACCTATTAAAAATACTGTATTTATTTTTATCAAATACATTTTGTACTGGTGTTTTAAAGTACGTAAAAGAAATGTATTACTAAGTTATTACATTGCTAAAATATTATATTTTTTAAAGTGAGATCAACACTTTTGTGAAAGTGAAAAAGGAACAACGTTTTCAGGCTAGTTTTTGTAAATATTGCAAAATTGCAAAATATGATATTTGTAAAACTGTAGAAGTTGTGGCATCACACGCGCAGACAACTACAGTGTATCTAAAACTAACTATAATAATTAATACCAATATTTTAAACATTTTTCAGATTTTACGTCACAATTATGAAACTGAAACGCCACTTTTTCGCATAAAAGTGATTCCAGTCCGTGATGTCTGTGTTTAAATCTTTACCTATACGTGCACGCGCAGGAAAGAAAGATGCGCACTCAGGAACTGCTCTTATTCATATTGAATTAACCAGATAAGGATTGCTGCCGATTAAAGACATATTTTCAACTAACTTAAGTATTTAATAACAGTTAATTTCATTAATTTAATTAATTCATCTAATAAACTGATTTTTTATTGTACTATAGAACTACCTCAATATTAACAACTGTATTTACAAAACGTGCAATAAATTCTACTACACGAAAAACACAAGCGCCTTTAATATCGCGTTTCGGGTGTTAATTAAACATTTATTATGAATTTTATGCAACTTCAGAGAGTAAAAATTGACATCTGCTCGAATTAAATCTTTGTATTTAAAGTCGCTGTAGCTCAGCAGACTTCGGTAGAATTGCTGTTTTATATACTTTACAAATTATTTAGATACTTTGCTACATTTTTGTTATATTAATCGATTAATCGTATCTGGTAACAACTAGCATTTTGAGAATGTGGTTGAAAGGCACCAGGCGTTCTAAACTTTTATACGGCACAATACTTCCATCTAGTGGACAAAATATAGTGCACATGAAAACAAATGTATGTAAAATAATAATAAAAAAACTAAAGTGTACAATGTTTTTCAATTCTCTAAACCCCACGAGCGCACACACACTAAAAGAAAGTGTGAGTGTGTGTGTGTGTGTGTGTGTGTGTGTGTGTGTGTGTGTGTGTGTGTGTGTGTGTGTGAGTGAGTGGGGGGGCGGTGTATATAAAAACACCATTTATATTCTGGTTCCGTTAAACGGGAGAAAAAAGACGTCTGGGGAATATCTGGCACTTCCACACTGATCAAGAGCATTCCTGCGTTTTCATATCGAGGTCAGAGTTCAAGGCCAACTCTGATCAAAAGGATGGGACGGGTCAAAGGTCGTCGCTCTTTGATTCGTTGATATTTCCACTAACTCGCACAGGAAACGCACGCGCTCCTTAACGGACCTCGGCCTTAAATGTTTCTGTTCTGCACTTACACCTCATTAATAAATGATTGGGAGAATGATCCCTATCAGATAAGATTAGACGTATTTTGAACAGAAACTCGCGGCATTCACACGTGGGTTGAAGAGATGACGTCACTGCCGAGGACCCGTTATTTGGACGAGAGTCGGAAACGCACTGGGGAAGAAACTAAGCCAAGGCTCGGTACGTTAGTTTTGGATTTATTCGGACATTCACGGGTTCGCGTTCCGGCTTCAAGCAGGTTTGACTGAATTCAGCAGCAATTCAAACGAAACTCAGCCTTCATAGAACACCAATCCACACTGCGGCCGTAAAAAAAAAGCAACGCACAGTCCAGAATCCTACTTTCCTGAAATAGAAAAATAGTCATCGCCATCCTCAAATACGGCATTCCTGATAAAACGTTTCCCCTCTCTAAGTTAAAAAAAAAAAAAAATTCCCGTTAATCGATTGTCGCTGTGACGACACAAAAAAGATGGAAAAAAGTGGCATTCGCACAGTGTGCTCATACATTTCCTAATGCATTCATGCTCACAAATGCAGCAAATGCCTGAAGAAGAAGAAAAAAAAAAACTACTACTCAAACCTCGTCGGACGCAACAGTCCCGGTGCTTTGAATCCGTGAGCGCGCGCGCACTTCCGGCCGCGGCCACCAGGGGGCGCAGCGTTCACCAGCGCCACGCGCTCACTTCACGGCGCCGCCTCGATTGCATAATAAACCTTTACATGTACACGTGTATAGAGTTGTACCTCAAATATATAGATCTAACGCATACACACCAAAATATTTGGTATCGGACGAGACAGACTTTGGAGCATTGCTTCAGGGTACATTAGTGCAAATGCAGTGTGTATATCTATATACGTCACGTGTTCTCTCGGGAAAACGTCTAGAATAGAAACTGGCGAACTAGCGCTATGAAATACTGAGCGTGCGGTGTGTGTGTGTGTGTTACAGCACTATATCCACGGATCACGTGATCACATTCAAAATTGCTGCAGACTTGTTTAGTAAAAAAAGAACGAGGGAAGCTGGTGATTGGGTGGAGAACGAGGAGGCTCTCTTGCCCAGGGGTGGGCAAACTTTTTGATTGGCGGGCCACATTGGGTTCTAACATTTGACAAAGGGGCCGGACCGAGCGTCTTGCTCCTTAACAGAAGAAAACTAGTAACGAAAAAAAAATGAAGCGTAAAAAAAGTTTCAAACCTTAAACGTGAAGATTCAAAGCGAAAAAAAATGAAACAGAATCGTGAAGTATTTTTCGTTTGTTTCTTAGAAACTTACGGTTGTAATGTTTGCCACCTGATCCCATAGACTGGCAGTGTAAAAATGAACGTTGAAAAAATACTAGAGCAATTTTTTTTTTGTTTATGGTTCCGCTTTTTAAAATGTGTTCATAAAGAAAATAAAATAAACCTTAAAAACAGATTAATCGTATTTACATAAAAAAAAATCAGACTTTCATTAAATTTGTACACGTTCGGCGGGCCGGATAAAAACATTTAACGGGCCGCATGTGGCCCCCGGGCCGTAGTTTGCCCACCCCTGCTCTAGCCCCTCCCCTTCAGGTGGGTGTGATGTGAGACAGGATTAGTGGGATGACGAGCAGGGCGTGGTCTCGCTCTCCTCTCCTGACGGCGTTCCGGTGATCCCGGAGGATGGGGCGGGGATGGCGTCTGACTCTGGAGGCGGAGCTTCCTCCTGGGCGGGAAGGCAGGGCGGAGGCGGGTCTTTCAGCTGGTTGTGGCACAGCGGGCAGGTCTCCTGCACGTACAGCCACTTCTTCAGGCAGCTGGCGTGGAACAGGTGACTGCAGGGCGTGATGACGGCTGATGTCATGTCCTAGAACCAGACCAGAAGGGGTGATGATGAGCGCCTGTACGTTTGATATGTTTACCGTAAAGCCTCTAATAGAAGGCCACCATGATGGAAGAGTTGGGGGGGGGAAGGACGTGGCGTTTTACAAACATTTACAAACACAAGAATAGCTCAAAAGAATAAAATGACTACCATGAATAAACAACTTAACGTTTTTAATTATGCGATGTAATAAAATCAATTCAATTACAACAAATAGCTTTTTCAGCAGCTGGTAATCAATAACTGGCTGAATGATCAATAACTGAGCCCCGACACTACGGCTTAAGGCTGCCCACTGCTCCGGGTTGGTGTGTGTCACTTCACTAGTGCAGAGTATCACAATTTTGATTCTGCCCCTAGTGGCCACACTGACAAACTCACTTTACTTTTTACTCTTGAATTTTTTACTCTTTGAATGCTACAAGTTGCATTTGAAATGTATCAAATATAATGAATCGCACATGTCACAAACAATGTTGCAAATTATGCGCGTAACAAACAACGTCGTAATATACAATATAGGTAGCAAACAATTTAATTTCGAACCCTTTATTGACGTAACTTTGAAGGAAAGCTTAAAACATTTTTTTTTATTCCATACGATAATATATATTTAAAAAAAAAAATCTGTTATTTTTTATAAAACTATTTAAAATGTATCCCCTTAGCTACAAAGTGCATTAGAGGTAAGGGTTAAAATGCCAATCACACATTTAACATAACGTTTATTATAATGAATTAAGCATTAATATAACATTTAACACCGTCCAGCTGGGTTACCAGACAACTTCTCATAGAAATTTGATTAGAGATTTTATCGTTCTCCCCACTAGACGTGCAGAGCTAGTTTATTTCTGGAAATTGAAAAAAAAATTGAAAAAGAAAGTTTTTTTTCCCCAAGTTTGCAACAGCTCCCCTAGTGGCCACTTCACCGAAAACACCACGTGGCAATTAATCGCTGCCACCTGGTGATACCACTATGTATTACAAGTGTCTACGCGTATTCATTAAGTTTTTTTTTTACACAAGTTTTTAAATTGATCACAAACCTGCTGTAGCACAGGAGCTACACCGCACATTTAACAATATAAATGTATATAAAAACTATTTTACATTTTTCTTTTTACATTTTTGCCAAAATGTAAATGGCAAAAACAACAACCACCTTTCTGTTTTTAAAGATGAATTGTCAACACTGAATACTAATAAACATGAAATAAATTAACAATATCCATCCATTCGTTTTCTACTGCTTACACTATTTCTGGGTCAGAGGGTGAAAACCACAAACCTGGAGGAAACCCACTAAAGCCTGAGGAGAACATGCAAACTCCACACACTACATCCAAACCAGGGGTGTAAAGAGTACCGGACAGCCATACTTGAGTAAAAGTACAGATACTTACTGTAAAAATTACTCCAATACAAGTAACAAGTCACCAATTTCAAAAAGACTTGAGTAAAAGTAGCAAAGTATCCCATTTTAAAAGAACTTAAGTATTAAGAAGTATTTTTATTCGTGCTCAATATAGGCACCAAAAAAAAAAGAAATGTGAAAACAAACTATTGTTTTTCAAGACAGAAACAGAATTTAACCTCAATGTTTGAAAACTGGTAGAACAAAGTAGATAAAAAGAACAAAAAGTCAGTCTCAGTCACTTAAATTTGCGAGTAGATATAAAATAAAATTATTAATCTGATTAGTAAATGATATATTATTTGTATTATTACAAGTTATATATTATATAATAACATTTGTAAAACACATTTTTACGCCCATAATTCGCGTTCTAGTGGTTTCTAATTCACAAATAGCGTCCATTACCTTCAGCAGCCTAAAGATGGCGATATTCACCTCGTCCGCCCAAGAAATTAACCGCGGTATAAATCGATCCCGCCTCTACAATTACAATGTAACGAGTAACGATAAGTGTCCGTTCAAATGTAGTGGAGTGAAAAGTACAGCTACTCAATCACAAACGCAGTGGAGTAGAGAGTAAAAGTTGCTTCTATTTTTGATACTCGGTGCAAGTACGAAGTAGCCAAAAACATATTTAAGTAAAGTAACCAAGTACATTTACTCAAGTACCTTACACCCCTGATCCAAACCATACCACCTAGAAGAGTCAAACCCCACCCACCACTGCCACGCCCGAACCCATCCATCCACCCTGAGACGCACCTGGTAGCAGATGGAGCAGATGTCGTTGTGCTGCTGGAGTTGTCGTGGCGAGGCGGTGGGGAGACTCTTGATCTTGTTGACGGCGTCTCTGCGGAGGAGGAAGCTCTGCCAGCCCAGCTGGGCCCTCAACCACACGTTGTAGTAGGAGTGGATGAGGACGATGGTGGAGCCCATCACGCTCCACTCTCCGAACACCGTCTCCGACACGCCGTAGGCCACCACGCACAGCGCCACCAGGAACTCCAGGAGCCTGTAGGTGCCGTTCACCCAGTAGATCACGTCGTCCATGTTCTCCACCGGAGCCTTGCGGAACTCCTCCACCATGAAGAGCACGTAGATCAGCAGCGTTCCCAGAACCTGGACGTGACAATCGTTTGTTTTTAGTGGTTGCAATTTTTGATTTGTTTGCTATTTTTGTTGTTTGTTGTATTGAGTGGGGTTGTGTGTTGTGTTTGTGTGTGTGTTTGCTGCCAGACTCCGGAATTTCTCCTTGGGAAAATAATAAAGGCTTTCTTTTTTCTTTCCATCTATCCATAACCAATTTGTTTATCCATCCATCCATCCATTATAATAGTCCAGCTATCCATACACCTATCTATCTATCTTTTCAGCTATCTGGCTATCCAGCTATCAATCTATATATCTGTCTATATATATATATCTATATATCAATCTATCTATCCACCCAGCCATCCACTCATCCACCTCCCTATCTATCTATCTATCTATCTATCTATCTATCTATCTATCTATCTATCTATCTATCTATCTATCTATCTATCTATCTATCTATCCATCCATCCATCCATCCATCCATCCATCCATCCATCTATCTATCAAACCATCCATCCATCTATCCGTCCAGCTATCCGTTCATCTATCAATCCACCCACCCATCCATCCATCCATCCATCCATCCACCTTGCTATCTATCTATCTATCCATCCATCTAGCTACCCAGCTATCAGTTCATCTATCTATCCAGCTATCCATCCATCTATCTATCGATCCGTACATCCTTCCATCCATCTGAAGCGGCACAAAATTATATGGATTACTGTTACCTTGCGAACTCGGCCTTGGTTTTATTCTCACTTTTTACACACCAGTATGTGTGAAATATAGCTGCATGTAGCAATGACGGGATTCAAGGTTTTTTTTATGTTAAGACCACATTGCAGAATACTACAAAGAATATATAGCCTTTATATAATGATCTAAATAAAATGTATCATGTATTACATGTATCTTTTTACATTTCTTTCAATGTAAATGGAAAAAACAACAACAACCTCCTCACCCTTTAAATGTTTAATTTTCAAAACGTAATATTGTACAGGAATAATACTGTTAAATATGAATTAAACTAATAATTTGGACCAGTTCTGATCATCCAATCGCGATCGAGATCAGGGATTCTAGCCTTTCAGAATCAAACCCCCATATTTATTCCTACACACTTTGTGGGTATTTTGTCGTATAGAGTTTGAAGCAAAGCCAACATGTTCCTCGAATCGCTCTCACACATGCCATCGAGGAAGCTTTCCTTTGGATCGTTCATCAAGAGGACGGACGGAGACGGAGTAAATGTGTGTTCTGTGTGGGATCTCCACCTGCAGTGAGGTCAGGATGCTGGAGGAGATGATGATGAGCAGCCAGAAGTCCATGTGGAAGAACTGACAAATCATGTAGGACATATAGGCCGGGAACACCAGCAGGAACAGACACAGGCTCACCGCTCGGAAGTGCTTCCACAAACTCCTGCAGGTCACCACAATCATCAAATCACTCTTACGGACAAGAAAAGAATATGTGAGTATCTTAAATTCATAAAATACTACACAGTGGTGCCCCGACTTACGAATGTCCTAGATAACGAAAATCCTGAGTTACGAAATGCGTCGCTGCGAAAAAGTCGTTGCAAGTTCCGAAATATTGTCGCTATACGAAAAGAGTGCGACTTTTGCTTTATTTGAGATTATATAAAACAGAGTATAAAACAGTTGTTTAGCCTTCTTCGGGACGTCAAATAAACAAAAAACACTTGTTAGTTTTAGAGACCTTGCCTCCAAAATATAAAATACGCCTGTCTTCTACCAGAACGGCGATGTTTTTTTTTTTCTCTCCCGAAGAGACGCCATCTTGAAATGACGTTGTGCAAATTCTCGCCGAGATTACGGAAATCTCAAAGTGGCTGTAACCGTTCATGTGAGATTGTCCGTATATTATTATTATACTGTATCTTTATGTTGTGTGACATGTTTTATGACATTTATTGCAAGTATTGTATCATTGTACATTTTGTGAATTGTGAATTTAAGTCATGGCACAGATTAGATGGATTGCCTTAAAATGAGAAATTTCCGCCGAACGAAACTGTGATTAATTTCGTAAATCGGGGTAGCACTGTATAAATTAGGAGGTGGGCATAGATCATTTAAATTATTAATCTAAAAAAATTGCTAATTGTGGCAAATAGCCATTTCTGCATTAGCTAAAGGATTCTTTGCGTTGAAGTGACACCTTAGTCGTAAAGAACTTGACCAGTTATTGGCACCTATTGCAATGTCTTTTTGGATATATTTATATAAAATTATATGAATGTATGTATACACTTGTACATAGATACAGTCTGCCTTATTGGGCCGCAGGTAAAAGTGGGCAGCTGCTTTGTTGGGACAAGCCCAAATTATATCTCAAAACGCAAATTTGTGCTGCTTTATTAGGGCAAAACAGCCGTGTCTTGATGTGTCACAATTAACAGGAGTCGTACATATATATATATAAATACACATTTAAAAAAAGAAATGCATAAATACATACATATATACACACACATATGCGTGAAATATAACATTTACACGTAAATATTTACCTTATATATGCAGTATATACTTTTAATAATATATTTGTTATGTTTATATTATTTTATTATTCATTTATTTTGATACTATCTTTTTGTATTGTTATTTTTGTATCTATCTATCTGTCTATCTGTCTGTCTGTCTGTCTGTCTCTCTGTCTATCTATCTATCTATCTATCTCTCAATCCATCCATCCATCCATCCATCCATCCATCCATCCACCTACCTCTCTATCTACCTACGTACACCTCTATCTTTTTTTCTATTCATCTATCTATCCATCCATCCATCCATCTACCTCTTTATCTATTTATCTATCTATCTATATATCTATTAATCTATATTTATAATTTTTATATTATTTTATTATTTATTTAGATACTATCTTTTTGTATTGTTATTTTTGTATTTACGGTAGTTTTTTTCGTAAGCCGCGGCCGTACTTGTCTCTGGATGCCCCCAGCGCCAGCACTATGGGATCGGCTATCTCCAGCATGGATTGCAGGATGGAAGCCACGACGATGAAGAGGATGATGCTGAGCAGGAAGGCTCTGTGTATGACCTGCAGCTCGATCAGGCCGGTCTGCACGGCGAGGATCAGGAGAGTGATGCCCTCCGTCATGCCCCTGAGGAAGCCGTCAGCGTGAGAACACCACCTCCATCATCTCACCGCCCTCAGGTTACCTGTGCATGGTGTTGTCGTTCATGAAGGCCCGGTAGCCCTGCAGGTAGAACTTGCACATGGTCAGCACTCCCAGAGCCACGAAGGAGACGGTGAAGACCAGGCCCAGCAGAGAGTACGGTGTGGAGCAACACTCTGCAATGCTGAGGAAGTTCAAGTTCATTTAGAGAGCGCTTCTCTTAGTTCCAGAATAATACACACTCTCTCTCCCACACACACAGTTTTGGCGAACTTTTCCGTTTCTGACACTTATAGGCAGAATAAAAGTCCCAAATTTACCCGTGGTCATTTTTATAGCGCTTTTCTTAGTTCCAGACCAACGCAAATTCGCTAAAAGTTGCTTAAAAGCACATGTGTCAAACTCAAGTTGTGGAAATAATTTTTGCTTATTTGGTGGCAATTATCATATAAAAAATATACCGATCATGTTTATGTTACAAAAGGTCAATTTGACCCTTCAGACAAAACTGAAGCCAAAAAGAGTCAGAAAGATCAAATACTATTTGTTTCTTTGCAACAATGAGACACAATACACACACTCTCTCTCTCACACACACAGTTTTGGCGAACTTTTCGGTTTCTGACACTTATATGCAGAATAAAAGTCCCCAAATTGACCCGCGGACATTATTGATGTTCCACCGAAACGAACAGAACAGGAGGGTTAAATTCCTTTTTTTTTTTGGAATTTAAGTGTTTTCCACGTGTGTATAATTTTCGTCATATTTTTTATATTCTATATTCTACAATCTTATTTAACTATTTTCTAAGCTGTGTATACTTTCTTTTGATGCTGTTCGTGTTTTTGTGCTGCTGTAACAAGGAACTTTCCCCACTGTGGGACAAATAAAGGACTTTCTTATCTTATCTTATCTAAATAAAAAAAACAAACAAAAAACAACAGTCCTCTTACATGTTCACACGAGCACTTTGAGACAGTTAAAAACTGTGAAAAGCGCCTTACAAATGCTCAGAACTTTAACTCTTCAATACAACCTAAATCATAACTTGGATTGGCTGAAATAAATGATGGTTATAATGGTTTGTTATAATGTTAATGTTATAACACTTTGATCAGGAAAATTTGGGCCCTGAGGTCAAAAAGGTCAAGAACCGTCGCTCTAAACGACCGCAATCTTCTGATGCGTGGCGTCCACTCACCTGGTCAGAAACAGGAAGAGCAGGCGTTCTCGTGACGTGGGATGGTCTCGCGTGCTGAAGTAGGTGTAGATCTGCAGAGCGAACAGAACCAGCCAGAAGCACATGAACAGAACCGGCAGAACCAGCTGGTTCCACAGAGACATGCCGAGAGCCAGCAACCCGTAGACCTCCACCACCTGGAAGAAGAAGAAGAAGAAGAAGAAGAAGAAGAGAAGACGGACCACGTGAACGGAATTTTGATGCCGCGCTCGAAGGTTTATTTTTTAAAGTTTTCATTTATTTTCAGAAGCTTTTGTTGTGTGTTGTGTGAGTGTGTGTGTGTGTGTGTGTGTGTGTGTGTGTGTGTTTGCTGCCGGACACCAGAATTTCTCCTTGAGAGATTAATAAAGGCTTTCTTTTTTCTTTTCGTCTTTCCTTCCATCCATAACCAATTTGTCTATCTATCTATCTATCTATCTATCTATCTATCTATCTATCCATCCATCCATCCATCCATCCATCCATCCATCCATCCATCCATCTACCTATCTATCTACCTATCTATCCACCTACCTATCTATCCACCTACCTATCTATCTATCTATCCATCCATCCATCCATCCATCCATCCACCTACCTACCTATCTATCCACCTACCTACCTACCTATCTATCTATCTATCTATCTATCTATCCATCCATCTATCCACCTACCTCTCTCTATCTATCTATCTGTCTGTCTGTCTGTCTGTCTGTCTGTCTGTCTGTCTGTCTGTCTGTCTGTCTATCTATCTATCTATCTATATACCTGCATCTCTATCTATCTATGAATCTATCTACCTCTCTATCTACCTCTCTATCTATCTATCTATCTATCTATCTATCTATCTATCTATCTATCTATCTATCTATCTATCTATCTATCTATCTATCTATCTATCTATCTATCTATGTATCTACCTATCTATCAATCGATCCATCCATCCATCCATCCATCCATCCATCTAACGGAATTTCGATGCAGCACTCGAAAGTTTTATTTTGTTAAGTTTTCATATACTTTTAAGCTTTTGCGAGTTTTATTTCCCACCTGCGCGAGCTCGCGATACGCCGTCTTGGCCAGGTTGAACGGAACCAGCAGGTTGGAGGCCAGAAAGTAGATGACCTCCAGGCCGGTGAAGATCATGGCAAAGCGGTTGACGAAGACGATGGTTTCCAGGGGGACCAGGCACAGCCGAGCCACCAGGGGGAGCAGGTGAGCTGAGAACAGCCAGATGCGCTTGGTCTGCATCACGCCGGAGCATAGCGTGCACACCACCAGCTGACCTGCGGCAACCAGACCACACCAGAAGATCTCGGCATTGTTATGAGGAAAACCTGGCACAATCTGGGGTTTTAAATCGAAACGTCGTAAATGTGATTTTAAAAAGGCACGTGATGCGCAAAACAAATGTTGTGAGAAGGACTGTGAAGCTCGATGACTGTCGGAACATTACAGCGACTACGGAATCAGATTAGTGGCAAAATCATCAAACGTAAATTTCTTAGACACAAATGAAAATGCTTCCCAGTTACGCTTTTTTTTTTTTTTTTTTTTTTCAAAAACACAATCTTCACGTTTTTGTTTGGAAGTTTATTTTTCGCTGCAGATTTTTTCACTTGTTTCCTTTTTTGGAGCACTAGCTTGACGTGGGGGCGGCCCTAACTCTAATTGGCTGGTGAGAATGTGATTGGCAGCTGCCTGACCGGGAAGTGTGGGAGGAGTTTAGCGAGCGCTTAAATACACTTAGAATCGGAGCATCTTCATCGTCTGAGTATTTATTCGATTGTAGTGATGAGTTCTGGACAGACACGATAAGTTCAAGTTCAGGTTTATTTATATAGCGCTTTTCTCAGTCCCATACCAACGTAAAGCCGCTGATGATATGTTTTCATGTTAAATTCTAGTCTAGAGTTTTTAAAACAAAATGAATCATTATTTTCATAAATTTTTTGAATAATAATACCTGTAAATTTTATTTCATCGCCTATTGGGATCTCTGCACATACCTAGTTTTAAAATACAATATTTTAATGTGAAGAAACAAAAATGTCTACTATGCCACCTTTTTATTGTATACTAATATCAAAAAGCAATGAATGATGTGGTGCAGCTCGCTAAACTCCTCCCACGCTTCCTGATCAAGCGGTTGCCAATCAGATTCTCACCAGCCAATCAGAGTAAAGGACGTCCTCACCTGAAGCTAGTGCCAGCAGTTCAAACACAAAAAAATGAAACTAACAAATAAATCTGAAGCAAAAAAAAAAAGTTTCAAACGAAAACGTGAAGATTGCAAACGGAAAAATACAAGTTTGAAGCATTTGTTCATTTTTTTGCGATTAGTCTAAATGACCAGTAGTTACTGGTCTGTGACTACATGCGTGTCTCACAAAAACCGTCAAACTCAATTGAAGCAAAACAATTCCAAAATTACGTCTCTTTTCCGAAAGTTTTGTTTTGCTTGTGTTTTAGAAACTGGAAAAAAAATGTAACACCTCAAATTTAGAACAAAACGTATAAAAAACTAAACAAAACAAGAAGACTCAGTCAAAATGTGTAAAAAATGCAATCGCCAAGTCCAATTCACGTGATTTTAGCTGATAAACAGCATCCAGTACCTTCAGCTTCCTGCAGATGGCGTTATCACCTCGTCCGCACAAGAAAAAGATGCTGTCGCGCACAATCACAATGTAACGAGTAACAAATACTCAGTAACAAATGTATTTAAGTAGAGTTGCTTATATTTTTATACTCTGTACAAGTACAAAGTAAAAGTACAAAGCCAAAAAATACTCAAGTAACAAAGTCCATTTACTCAAGGACTTTACCGCTGCTCGGAGCTCCCCTCGCAGAATTCAAGACTAAAGAGTTTTAAAGCGCCTTATAGAGAGAAAAATACGGCACATGTTCTGTTAACAAGCGAAGCAGAATACGATTTGTGACGCGCCCGAGCGCATTAACACACACACACACACACACACATCTGTGTAGCAGGAGATAATTAGGCCCTGCAGAACATCTGGAAACCACCAGCACTGGGTCAATCGTCATCACCCGGGGAAGAGAAAGTGAGAGGTGAGCGAGAGAAGAAGTGAAACATCGGGAAATGATGCCACTGAGAGTCAGGAGCACGAGGCGAGACGCAAAGGAATCTGGGAAATGCCGTGTCGGGCAGTGTGTTAGAGTGTGTTTATATTTAACTTTACACAACTCTTCACAAGTTTGCTGGGATTGGAACCCATGAGCAATGGTGTAAGTCCAGTTTTGCTAAATTATTGTGTTGGCAGACACTTCTGAATAGTAGAAGACATTTTTGTTTCTACAAATCGAAATACTGTATTATTAAACTGTCCATCTTACAAATAAAACGCACTGTTATTGTAGTGGTTATTATCATTATTATTAATAAAAATAATGATACAATGTTCCGTTTGCCTACAAAACGCCAAGAATTCATTAGATAGCCATTACATTGCATTAGAAATCCCTCCAAAAACATGGAAAACATAGTAATACGGTCAGAAATAATCACAGTATTTGAAAGGACCAGTCCTTGGTTGAATTATTATTAATATTCGTTTCTGTTAAAAACTTTTTGCTGCTGCTGAACGCAAAAATGTCCCCTAGTGGGATTAATAAAGTCTATCTTATCGTGTCTTATCTTTTCTTATCATAGTGTGTTGATTTGCGTTTCACAAACCTGAATTAAAATAAAAAAATGCAGGTCTGCTCGTTGCTTAGAAATACAACTTTTGTTTTATGTTTTGTTTTTTAGAAATACGACTCTAAATGTAAACGATGACTCTTTTCAGACCCGAGCCTTTACTTCCTGTAACCACTTCCTGTACAAACAACTCGTGAAAGGCAAACTAAGAGCGCGTGGGGTCACAGGCATCACTAATCACAACGCTTCACCATTAACTGTATGCAAGTTCATTCGGCTATTGTAAAGTGTTATTTCATAATTTGTGTTGATTAGACAGATAAAAAAATGTTTTCTTTAAATTATTACTTTTACATTACATACAATACGTCCTTAAATGTATTTAAATGTAAAGCAAAGAGCAATACGTGCTATCCCGTTGCTGTTTGACAACCTGATGTTCAGAGTTAAAACTCGAAAAAAAAAAAAAAAAACACTAAAAAATTCCAGAATTGTGAAAGAATCGTGAACATTAATCTAAGCAAAAAAAAGAATCGTGATTCTCATTTGATCCAGAATCATGCAGCGTCGCAATCGCAATTTATGTTCGAATTTTGTGATGCTGAATTTCAGAACCAAACTCTCGCTGTCATTTTAAAAATTGCTTTTGAGAAGATAAAAGTGGCTTCAAATTATGTCGAGTGATAGATGTGATCTCCATGTGTGTGTGTGTACGTGTCCAAGCATCGAACACAAAGTGGGGCCCTTAATGCTAGTTTTTGTGCTAAAGTGGGGCCTCGGGTCACTTGTGGGGACCTTTACTCGGGCCCCACAACTTTCAAGATGGTTCAGATGATCAAGATGGTTCAGATGAGATTTTAATTGTACAAGTATGTTTAAGCTAAGGTTAGAGCGGGGGGAGGGGATGTGTAAGTCAATGACGGGACCCCATTATCATATGAATGTAAGTACGTGTAAGTGCTTACAGAGGAGGGCAGTAGTGAAGCGATGGATGGACAGCGGCTCCAGGTAGAGCGGACCCTCAAACCCCGACTCCAGCTCGCTGCGCACATAGTCCCTGAAACAGAATAAAAGACCCCGTTCACATTCGCTCCTCCGCTCCGGCCACTTAAATAACAATTCCACCGAGCACAGACAACTTTCAGCCAGTTTCAAATAGCCACGAGCCATCACTCTCCCTCTACTGAAAGGCTATTTATATTTAATAAACTGTTATTTCTGTCTTTTTTTCTTTCTTTTTTTTTTTTTTTTTTACAAATCCAGCACAATGGTTGTTTTTCAAATAGATGTTGTTGAATTGATATAAAGCTAATACATTTACATTTTAATAATTAATTTTAGTTTTTTGAAACATTATGATGCTACATTTTGAAACATTGTGTTGTTAAATTTCATTTCTGTATTAGAAAATAAAACCATAAATAACGAGTTTTTAGTTTTTCACATTACTTGGTGTTTTTTGAGCCTAAAGTCTGAGCCTAAAAAGCAAAATACTCAAGTTCTTTTCAAATTGGATACTTTACAACTTGAGTAAAAGTCTTGTGGGTGGCTTGTAACTTGTAAAGGAGTCATTTTTACAGTAAGGAATACGTACTTTTACTCGAGTCTTGTGGGTATGGCTGGCTTAAAACTTGTAAAAAAGTAATTTATACAGTAATGTTAGTTTTTTGAGGTCAGTTTTGTAAAGTCTTGTGGGTATGGGAGGCTTGTAACTTGTAATTGAGTAAACTTGTAAACTTCCCAGTAGCTTTGTTGAATTGTAAAATTTGTAATGAAATGCAAGTTGCTTTGGACAACAGCATCTGCTAAATGACTCTAAAGTAAAAAGTAATTTTTACAGTAAGATATCCTTACTTTTACTCGAATTTTTTTGAGTATGGGTGGCTTTGAACTTGTAAAGGAGTACTTTTTACAGTAAGGCATCTGTACTTTTACTCAAGTCTTGTGGGTATGGGAGGCTTGTAACTTGTAAAGGAGTAAACTTGTAAACTTTCCCAGTAGCTTTGTTGAATTGTAATGAAATGTAAGTTGCTTCGGACAAAAGCGTCTGCTAAATGACTGTAAAGTAAAAAGTAATTTTTACAGTAGGTTATCCTTACTTTTACTCAAGTCTTGTGAGTATGGGAGACTTGTGACTTGTAAAGGTGTAATTTTTACAGTAAGTTATGCATCCTTCCTTTTACTCAAGTTTATCCGAAGACTCCCCTCATAATGGGAGTTGTAATGGGACTCGAACCCACCAGCTCTCCGTTGCGAACACCAGCTCTTCTGAGTCACAGGGTCGATACGAAGGAATCACAGACGTGCGGCAGTAGAACAGACAGTCTGCAGTTTTAGAAGCTGATTGATGTGCCGAGTTCTGGACTCATCTTTACTCAGCAGGAGGAGGACGAGGAGCGCTGGAGGTGAGTTACGAGCGGACGCTAATGGCTTTGCCACACTCGGCTGGTCTTAATTTGCTGTTTCTCTACACACGGAGAAAATGTGCTAAAAGCGTTTCTTAATCGCACACTAAAGAGCCGAGTGACACCGTCAGCACACAACACCAGCGAAGGTTCTGGAGCATCTCAGTAAAGGCCTTCGCTTCAAAGCTGATAAAAACACTGCAGGATTCGAACCCATGGCCTACGGTGTCTCTGCTAAATTCTCTATTGAGTCTCAGAGGCGTAAAAATACTTTTCAGTTAGACATTTAAACATTCACACAAACAAAATCCTGCAAGAGCCGAGGTCAAGTGGACGTATTCATCTGAACCTAGAGCGGGAAAACACACACGATTGTTTAAGTCTTGTAAAATCAAAGTGTGTGTAAAATAAACGTATGAATTGGGGATTAAAATGATAATTGTGGCCGAGTGAAAGCCATTCAAACCAGTGTTCATCGTCTTCGTCAACCAGACTTTTCTTGGAATTGGACAAAATTGGGACTCAAAAGACTATGACTAAAACAAAATTAAAAATCTTAGTCAAAATGAACACTGGTTCCCCCCATAACTGGTGCTACACATCCAGCAGCTTCCAACTCTCCTCTTTATTCATCTACTTTTTAAAAAGCAACTTTTTTCATACGTGTGTGTTTATTAAAGGCACAGAGAGGTGTTGTTGATAAGAGATCAGCTGACCTGGAGATCTGGTGTCCGGCGAAGAGCAGCAGCGCGGTGAGGACGTACAGGTAGAGCTGCACCAGGTGTTGCCGTGGTAACGTCAGCAGGACCAGACTCAGGATGTAGCCTGCCAGATAGAGAGGATTCACAATTATTTACTTTTTCTTGTTTTTTTCTTCTATTTCTTCTGTTTTTTTAGGGTTAGGGTTATGTTTTTTATATAGTAATTCTGTCAGAGTTTTGACTCGCTTAAAATATCATATATCCATTGCTTTGTTGTTAGATTTATCTGCTTCATTCTATGGAATCAGACTAGTTCCAAAAACATCGAATGTAAATTTCCACAAAACAAACGTAAATACTTCACATGTACGCTTGGTTTATCTTCTTCACGTTTTCATCTGAAACCTTTTTTTTTTCCTGCAGATTTTTCCGCTCATTTCATTTGTTTTCGTTTAGACTTCTGGCACTAGCTTGGCATTGGGGGCGGTCCTTACTCTGATTGGCTGGTGAGAATGTGATCCAGGATTTGAACTGGTCAACTTAGTATAAACACGTCTTATTACTTTTATTATGTATATTAGTGTCAGAAACCAAAAAGTTCCCCAAAACAGTGAGAAGTTTCAAAGTGAAAAAATACTTTCTTTTATTTTAACATTTTCAACACGGGTTAATTTGACCTAAACAGAATCTTTGAAATGAATTGTAAAAGCCTTTAAATATCCCACAGCGGAGAATTTGTAACAAACATGTAGCGTGGTGCTATAAATATGTCAACTGAATCGTTATACTTTATTTTATATGATGATTACACCAAAAATGATGTTTCAAAGTGGAAAAACACTTTAAAGTATTTTTTAAATATTTTTAAACTTTGAAAACTGGTCAATTTGACCCAAACATAATAGGAGGGTTAATCACAGGCGCATAAACGCTTCCTTCCTCTTCCACTCTATTGCTAAAAAAACAACATGTAACAAATCTTGTAACAAAACACACGTCTAGCAGATTTTTCCGGATTTGACTACAAATGTCTGTCCGAGAAAGTGTTGCAGTCTAATGAGAAACCAAACCCCTACATTAGCCCCTTTCACACATACAGACATTCCCGGCAAAATACTGGTATATTGCCGGCATGCACGTATGTGTGAACAGACAAATGCCGGGAAAATCGTTCCGGGAATATTCCGGCACGGATAGTGGTAACGTTCCCGGTATCTCGCCAGCATTCTCCTCTGTGTGAAAGCGAAACGGAAGATTCCCGGGAAAGGAGAAAATCTTCTGACGTCACCCACTGCTCTGAGCCAATCAGAACATTTTGGTGTGGATCAACAAATTCTCAAAAAAAAAAACTCTTGCGCGCTCATTTCGCGTTTTCGCGGGTCTAGCCGGTCAAAAGGTATAATAATAATAATAATAATAATAATAATAATAATAACAACACTTATAATAAATCTGGCGGATGAAGACATTTGTCACCACATTAAAGGAACAGTTATTGACGCCGTCTCTTATGAAACAATTACCGTTATTCGTGTTTACAAAGGCGCAGCTGTTTAAAGCGTGTGGCCAGTTGATGATGTCACCGAAAATACCGGAATTTTGAAAGCGCTGTGTGAAAGGTTCTTTTCCGTTAAAAAGCAGGAATGGCAGCGCTTGTGTGAACAGTCTTTACCGGTAAAGTCTGATATTTTTCCTGCATTTTACCGGCATTGCTGCGTGAAAGGGGCTATTGATGCAAATCTAAAAAAAAAAAATCTAAAAAAAAAAAGTTTTATAAATATATAGCATTTATATATATATATATATCGTCCTTGTGCGGGTGGGCAGGATGAGGCAGGAGATTAAGAGCTTCTGCCGTGGGTAGATTAAGCCTCATTACGCCAGCGTCAAACCCTCCTGATGCCTGTAGTTACATAAGCACTCGTTCCCTCATTCACAAACAACCAGCCGGAACCTTCCTACATGAAGCGCTGATGACACAGACTACACATCCCAGAATGCAGTGCGTCAGCTGCCGAGCCTCGTCTAAATGTGTGCAATAGTTATGTCATTGGTATTTTCACGTATGTTCATTGTTTATTGTTGCGTGTTCTTTTACCTGCTTTTGTGGTTGATGCTAATATTGTTTCTCCTTTGTTGGACAAAAAAAGTTGTTTTTTTTCTTTCTTTCCATCCATCCATCCATCCATCTACGTATCTGTCTGTCTGTTTGTCTGTTTTGTCAGTTTGTCTATCTACATATTGACCTGTCTTATCTTTTGTCTCTTTGTCTGTCTGTCTACGTATCTATCTATCTATATATCTATCTACATGTCTCTCTATGTATCCATCTATCTATCTATCTATATATCTATCTATCTATCTACATATCTCTCTATGTATCCATCTATCTATCTATCTATCTGTCTATCTGTCCATCCATCCATCCATCTATCTATCTATCTGTCCATCTATCTGTCCATCTATCTGTCCATCTATCTGTCCATCTATCTATCTATCTATCTATCTATCTATCTATCTATCTATCTATCTATCTATCTATCTATCTATCTATCTATCTATCTATCTATCTATCTATCTACCTGTCCATCCATCCATCCATCCATCCATCTCTGCATGTATGCATGTCTGCCTGTCTATCTGCTCATCTATCTATCCATCGATTCATTCCATCCATCCATCCATCCATCCATCCATCCATCCATCCATCTATCTATCTATCTATCCATGTATCCATCTATCCATGTATCCATCTATCTATCTATCATTTACTTAAAAGCACTTTTTCATGCTTTTAGGCAGCAGGTCAATATTTCCACATTTTGAAAGGACATTGTTTCATACAGGAAAATATAGTTGTTGTTTTTTTTTCTCATTATAATAGTTGCATTTCTTTAATATTACCGTCCGTTTTTATTCCTATTTGAGATCCAGAAATGCTTTGATTTGCGATTTTATTAGAATTTCTCTTTTTTTTTTTTTTCAAGAAACGTGATAAAGCCGATCGAACACGTGAAACCGCGGTGTGCGTCCTCCACTGACAGTGAAGGTGGAACCAGCCAGATGTTCTCCACCTCTTCATCAAAACCTATTGGTCTCCAGCCAGAAGACTCTCACCGTAACTCATCCTCGCTGTTATACTTGCACCAAGAAGACAGAAAACAATCTCCACGCTCAGTAGCACAGGCCCGAGTCCAGGATATAGAAGAAGACATAAAAGAGGCTGTATGGATCATCTCATCGACTGTGTAGTAGTTATTACTTCTGCTTGGCTTTATACTCAACGTCTCTACAGAAGGTCTGTCACCTCAACACTCGGAGAAACCAATCACGCTCCAAAGTTCCAAAATATGGATAAACAACTAGAGCTGCAACGATTTAGTAAAAGCGTAGACGCAAAAAAATGTGTGTCGATCATTTCAGTCAATAAAAGACTTTCAAATTTAAAGTTAATTAAAAAACAAATAACATGTTCATTTAATTTTTAGCCTAATCGAAAAATGTCAATAGATTAGCCAGCCAATTAATCAGGGGAAAAAAATAATAAAATAATCAAAAGATTAATCGATTAATAAAAAAAAGAAAATGTTAGCTGCAGCCCTAAAAACAACCAGACAAGAATATTAATCCAGGATAAATATACTAAAAACATTTAATGACTTTAGCCCTTCATATGTAAAAATGTATCCTGTCAAAATAATTACTATTTAATTGATTAATTTAAATGAGTATAGTATTTGTTTTTTTTTTATACATTGATTGCATGAATTTATTGGGTCTGCAAAGTTGCTTATACTTTTGATACTCAGTACAAGTACAAAGTAGCCAAAAGTACTTACATTTAAAAAATATTTACAATATTTACAAAAATACCTAAAGTAACAAAGTTTATTTACTCAAGCACTTTACATTTCTCATATCTTGACAACAATAATTTGCAAAAAAAAAAAGAGTCTATATTTAATTTCAGTATATGCTGTGGCTGTTCATAAAAATATGAATTTGATGTGAAAAGTTGGGTGTAGATGTAGAATGTTCTGAAGCGAGTGAACCGGGTCCGAAAGAAAAATGTGAAAAAACAGATCCGAAAGAAAAGACTAAGCGAGGACAAACACACACACAATGCAGTGAAAAATCACTTTCCCAACCACGGCTGATCTCAGAACAGTGTAAAAGCTGGGAAAAGTTATGAATTTATTAAAAAGAAGCTGATTTAAAACACAGCAAGATCCCAGTGAATCACTCCATCAGCAGATGAATGGAGTCCGATGGGTCTTAAATCACAAATAGGTGGGCTGAAGAGAAGACCCCCGGCCTCCACCGCGTTATAAATACACAGCGAAGTTTAGGTTATATTTAGTTTCTGGTGATTTATTGTTGGGAAGTGAGTCATACGCTTTCTCCCATTCTCCACTCCAACAATCCACTCCACACTCGCCCGAGCCGCCATTACTCAAGCAAGCAGAGCAACGGAGTCTCACCGTGGGACCGTAAATCAACGGATCTTGTATTTTTGCCGATGTTTATTTAGTACAAGAAAACCTCGTGGCTTTGACTGGTACCTAGTGGCGGCTTTAGGCACGGCGAACGCGTTTATTATGTCATGTGGAGGGCGGCAAAATAAAAATGAAAATAAAATGAATAAAAATGAAAAACAAAATGATTCGTGCACCTAAACGTGGTTTTCTAATATGTAGTAAATATTTGTGGCGCCCCTGTTTGTGTTTACTGAAGGAGTCGTTCACAGAAAATGTGATAGAAGGGGCGGAGTTAACTGTTGAATCCAATACGTTTCATATAAAGCCCAAAGAAAGATTGATATATATATAACCAATAACTATATTTCTTTGTATTTAAATATTATCAACCGAATAGTAGAAATTAGACTACACTATATAAAAATATGTTAAAAAGGGGTTAAACTAATATTATGGTGTGTGTACATATAAATGTGTTTATGTATAATGTATATATGTTAAAATCACATTTAAATGGCCCACATTTAATATATTAAATTAATTATTTAATATAAATGCATTTTACGTTGCATCAGATTTCCCTTTCAATTTTGTTTTTATGGGGTGTTGTTATATTTAAAGTTCCTGTGGTGTGATTTGAGATATTTAGAATATTTATTCTATGTTCCAATTAAGTGTGTAATGCTGTCAATTTTGACATTTTGCGTCAATGTTAAAAACTGCAATTTTATTTTATATGTATATATTTATGCGGTCCTCCACTGCAGGCACTCACCGACATAGTGCAGATAGAGCGCCAGGTACTTGTACTGGAAGAGCGGGTTGTTGTTCAGGCTGCTCCTCTGGATCTTCTGGAAGAAGGAGCCGACGTCCCAGCGGTACAACACCTCCAGCAGCATGATGCTGGGGATCCGCAGGCCCACGTTCAGCACGGCCTCCACTCGCTCACGCACAGCCATCGCTGCAATAAATGATTATAAGAAAAACAACACTTTTAAATACAATAGTCAAAGTGAATACAAACTAATCAAACAATATAAACACATTTATTAAATATAAATCAAAGAATCTTCTAAGATAATACAAGATATTACTTAAATAGAAGACAAAACTAGAAAATGTATTGTGTACCAAAATATTTCTCCTGGAATGAAAATGCGCTTTTGTATTCGTATTTTGACATTTTGTCTTCTGTATTTTGCTAGATTTTAATAATTGCAGGTCAACAAAGACAAACACTTTTAATTGGTTATCTATCATTCCAATCAATAACAGTTGCATCTATTCATTTAAAAGAAGTATCCTTGCTTTTATTTAACAAAATACGGTGATATAATTTATTAAACAATATAGAATCCAATACTTTTGTTATAAAAAAAAACGAAAGTCATTTGTTATTGCGAAGAGAGGCAATCACGCAATTTAAACAAAAAACTAATTTAAACAATTAAAAACGTGCTAAGCTCAGCACCAAATACGTATCGCAATACACTGACAGTGATTTTATATTACTGTTAAAACTGCAAGCGCGCAGAATCCTCCGTTTCAGAGACGATAATTATGCAAATTCGGGTTTCAGATTCGCGGGAAAAGGCGCCAGGGGAATGACCTGTGGTAACCCCGAGCAGCTCATTGAAAATTCACGGTGTGTGACCGGCTGATCGCACGTCGCGCCTGTTGCAGTATTTAACACACGAGTCTTAATATATATATTATAGATTATATAATATAATATATAGATTATATATAAAAACATAATCTAAAAGCACACACGCAACACAAACCGCCGCACGTCTATCTATACGCGATGACGTATGTGGGGTTCACACGTTATTAGTAAACATGTGAAACATCACCCCGTGTGACCATTTTTGAGGCATTTTTGAAACATTTGCACGAGTCTTTTAAACCACGTCAACGCGTCTTCTCACTCCAGGGATGCTGCGATGAACTATAGTGACCTCGAGAAAAACAAACAAACACTGGCGCGCGCGTGTCCGTAGCCCGAATAAAACAGTGAACTTACGTGATCACGACACGCCCACGTGCGCTGGACTACGCCGCCCGGCCGCTGTGGTTCTGGCCGAGGTCAAGCATGCTGACGGAGAGCGGATGGAGCGGCCGGCGGGTCTCAGGGACTCGGATCACATCAACCCGCGGCCATTACAGACGCGCCACTGTGCTCGCTACTGAGCATGTGCGGAGCCAGCCAGCGGATTAGCGCGCGCCGTGGCATCATCATGAGGGCACGGGGCACGTGGGATGGCGTGTGTGTGTAGGTGTAGCGTTTACACACTGACCACTGCGCTGTAAAGATTCAACGCGGAGTAACGGTCCGTAGCGACGCCCGACCCCCACAATTTCTTATAATTAAATCGCATCCTTTCGTTTCTTTGATAAACGGACTGTAAATATGATTTGGGTTATTGGATATTTGACTAGAAGTGAAGTGTATGTGTGTGTAGAAAGACTGAAGAATAGATCAATGGTCAGACTTGCTGACAGACAGCAGGTTGGTGGGTGGGTGGATGGATGGACGGACGGACGGACGGACGAATAGATAGATAGACAGACAGATAGATAGATATGTGGATAGATGGATAGATAGATAGATAGATAGATAGATAGATAGATAGATAGATAGATAGATAGATAGATAGATAGATAGATAGATAGATAGATAGATAGATAGATAGATGTGTCCCTGAAAGCATCTCGGACAGTTCCTTTCTTCTTCATCATCAGTCGCTCATCATCACACTCATTGCCTTGATGCTGTAGATCACATAATCACAAGCGCCAGGATGTTTCTCCACAGGGACTGGCCCGTTCTCTCTCTCTCTTCTTCTCTCTCTCTCTCTCTCTCTCTCTCTCTCTCTGTCACACTCTCTCTCTCTCTCTCTCTCTCTCTCTCTCTCTCTCTCTCTCTCTCTCGTGAAGTAGGTCAGGAATCCTGAGCCTCTTCGCTGTCGCTCATTATGATGCTGAGCAAATGGCTGGTTATTATCCTGCACTTGCCCTGAAGAGTTTAGAAGAGTGCTGTAACTTACAAGCTCGTGGGGAACTCAAAAAAAGCATTAGCTATTCAAAATAATGCTTTCCCAGTAATTTAGTCTGTAGAGTGCTGGTGTTTGGAACAGAAGGTCATGGGTTTGATTCGACCAAAAAACACTGTAAAAAGTAAGATTAAACTACAATCTTTAGTATTACAACAAATAGAAACTACAAACCACGTTAGCTTAGCGCTAACAAACTGGTCCAATGCGTCATCGCATAACGAGTCAAAACAGTCGAAAACGGACAAGAAGTACAAAAATCCAAGGAACAGACACAATCAAAACGCTGGGTCTGCTAAACAGGGGATAATAATCCTTCACTTCGATTCTCTTCACAGCGTCAGATAAACAGAGAGCTCGACGAGCCTCACACAGTTGCTCTGCACATGTGCAGACTGGTGCAAAGACTCTTGGGAATTGAAGTTCTGACCACTAGAATTGACTTTTTGTTATCTATCATTCAAGTAAACCAATATCAAAATGATACGTGTCACAAGTTGGTTTGTTAAATAATGAAACAATAGTACGTTTAGGAGAATATTAACGTAATTTAACCAGAAATGTACAAAATATTATTATTTTTTTGATATTTTTATGTGCCTCAAAAATCAGGAGGGTGCTTATTTTCATATAAACACGGTAAATTCAGCTCCAGAAAAGGACTAGCGAATTAATCCACTTTTAAGCGCTTTGCTGATTCAATTACAAATCATTTCACATTTCAACTGTGTGCAGAAAATCCATTTAGAAACCGGACAATGACAAATACCAGGTTTTTTCAGCAATCGTTTCACCATTAATCTGAACAACGAGCATTAAAAAAAAATCATAAATAAATCATAAATAAATTCACATTCATAATAAATAATTAATGAGTCCATCAGAAGGAGCTTTAGAACATCTAACACTCAGGATGATGATGAGGTGCGACGGTTAATCTCCACGGCGACTTTGTTTTCAGGCCCTTCTGGTTCCTTTTTGTCCTGCGGGTTGAGATTAGGATTAGATTGTGAGCAAATTTATCTCCAATGAGGTCAAAGTTTAAAAGATTTCATTATAATTTGTACAAAGAATAAAGTTTCCCTGTACAAGGAAATTCTTAAATTGCTTTCCGCAATGCATGCCATAACACAGAATATACAATAAATAAACAAAAAAAAATATAAAAATGAACAAAAAAATAAAGCGAAACGCAGAATATACAGCAAATACACAATACACACTCTGGTTATGTATAACCAGTGTTAGGAACGTTGCTTGAAAAAAGTAGTTAATTACTACTAAGTAAAAAAGTAGTTACTAGTTACTTCTAACAAAAAGTAACTGAGCTAGGAATTGAGTTTATAAAAGTGATTAATGCAGGCAAAATAACTATTGCGTTACTTTTTGCAACATTTTCTTTATAATTTGTCAAATAATTTGTCTTCCGTCAATATTAAGCATGTTAAATGAATGGAATGCACATTAAGTAAAATAAATTATTACTAAAATTAATTATTGTTTATTATTATTATTATTATTATTATTATTATTATTATTATAAATCACTGTACATTCAACTACACTTTTTTATATTGTTGTGGGACAATGTGAAAGACACCTATCAAATTCAAAATAGTTCTGTAAATATTATCATTAGCATAGTGAATAATAACCGATGACTCTTAATATGTATTGCACAGACAACTGACCAACAAATAAGTCTAAATATAAATTATGCTTCTTAAGGAATGTAACAAAAGTAAAAAAATAAAACCTAATGCCGACAAAAACAACAATACAGACTCTGATCGGACCAAAACCGCAAAATTATTGTAACGTTTTTTGTCAGTAACAATAATGGCGTTGTAACGGAGGAAAAAGTAACTGCGTTAGATTACTCGTTACTGAAAAAAGTAACGGTGTTATTCCCATCACCGTGTATAATGTATGGATGAAGAAAGAGACGCCATACGTGAAGTGGCTCCATTCACTCCAGGAGGAAGCGCAGAACTCGTCTCTGGCTCGGACACACACCGTCGAGCTTCTCATCTCCAGGTTTTCACCGCTGGTCAGGAAGACCTGAGCCAGAGAACGATTCGCTTAAGACGATGTAGAAGTGACGCTTTGTTAGTTCATCTGAGGACCTTTAACGTTCCAGACACTTTGACTTTAACCGGTGACTTCTACAAACACTTTCTGGATCACTGAGTCACTTTTTGCGGAGACTTTGTGTCACTTTAAAATTTTGCGGAGTCACTTTTTTGTACATTTTTGTATTTTACTCACGTCTACGTTAATTCAATCGTATTTTTTAACTTGGAAATTTTGTATTTGTATTCAGATTTCATATTTTATCTTTATATCTTGTTTTTATCGTATTTCTATTATTATCCTTTTGTTGTATTTCCCCTTGCACGTTTCGAATTACATTTTTATCTTTATAACTTGTTTTTATCGTATTTCTATTTTTAACCCTTTATTGTATTTCCCCTTGCACATTTAATCAAGTTTATATCTTTATAACTTGTTTTTATCGTATTTCTATTCTTATGCCTTTATTGTATTTCCCCTTGCACATTTGGAATTACATTTTTATGTTTATCTCTTGTTTTTATCGTATTTGTATTCCTTTTTGTTTTATTTCCCCTTGCAAATTTGGAATTACATTTTTATCTTTATATCTTGTTTTTTATCCTATTTCTATTCTTATCCCTTTATTGTATTTCCCCTTGCACATTTGGAATAACATTTATATCTTGTTTTTATTGTATTTCTATTCTTTTTTCATTTTTATTTTTTTTATTGTATTTCCCCTTGCACATTTGGAATTACATTTTTATCTTTATGCCTTGTTTTTATCGTAATTCTACTCTTTTTTCATTTTTATTTTTTTTTATTGTATTTTCCCTTGCACATTTGGAATTACATACTTATCTTTATGTCTTGTTTTTATGCCTATTTTAAAATGCTGGAACGATCGAAAAACGTTTCACTCCATGTTGTATAATTTGTATGTGACCAGTAAAATGTGACTTTGAACCTCTGGAGATCTCGGCCTGGAGCTTTCACACGGTCGGCTTGTCTTTCGTCTCTTCTGTGGTCCAAAGCGAATCTGTTTCACATGGAAGGTGAGAGGGAAATAGGAAGACGGCGTGTTCCAGGAAGGCGGATAAGCTACTTGGACCAGGCTGTGATTGAGCTTGTGGAGCGTCACCACGTCAGGTCTTACTACAACGAGAGAATCCAGATGAGCGGAGGACGAGTGGAAGATCACCAGCGCCGTCTCTCACCGATATCTGAAATGTAGAAGTGCTTGCTGTGTTCCTCCAAAACGAAGCTGCTTCTGAAGAAGACTCGGAGGTGGATGTGCTCCTGCTCTTCTGCGTAAGGACAGTAGTCTTCATCCCAGCACGTCATGCTCTTGCCGCTGGACTCCACACTACAGCTGATGGCTCCACCACCTCCAGATCTTGGGAAATGAGGTTAGTGTGGCATGAGTTTCTCAGTGTGGCCACTAGGGGGCGTATCAGAATTGTGCTCTGCGTTTAACCATACAGAGGGAAATTACACATGCAAACAAAGTAAAAATACTTTTTAAACAAAATGTGACTTGTGAAAGGTGCTGATAAATAAAATGTATTATTATTATTATTATTATTATTACTGTTGTTGTTGTTGTTGTTGTTGTTGTTGTTGTTGTTGTTGTTAATATTAGATTATCATTGTTGTTTGCGTTTTTTAATCTTTTTATTATTATTATTATTATTATTATTATTATTATTATTTTTATGCAGTGTGTACCAAAATGTTTCTCCTGGAATGAAAAAATGCTCTTGTATGTGTATTTACACATTTTGCTACATTTTAATAATTTCAGGTCAACAATTACAAACTAATTTGTTAGCAGTTTCAATAACAACTGTAATTATTAATTAAAAAAATGTATCTTTGCTGTTCAACAAAATACGGCAATATAATGTATAAAACACAATAGACTCCCCAAAACTTTTGTGATAGAAAAAAAAAAAGAAGAAAAAAAAATAAACTTTTTATATTGATAAAAAATTAAAGTCATTTACTTTTTAACTTTATTAAACAATGAAAGTCATTTTTTGTAGCCAAAAGAGTTCAGGTTCTGAGGTTCTGTCTCAAAGCCCACAGAGAAGAGTCAACAATGCAATTAAAATAATTACACCAAATTGGTGTTATGGTTAATATTGGTTATGGTATGTGTTTGCATTGTAATGAAATGCATTAATCTTTAATGTATTTATATACAGCAACATTTTAATATAACAATATACAGTATTTCTTAATTTATCTTTGCATTACTTTTACACTTCAAGTAATCAATCCAGTACTTTTACTTGAACAATAAGGTTGAGTTGATACTTCCACAGATGTCCTCACTTTCACTTTCTTTACCACGGCATTTGATGGAAACTCACCTCGTGGCCTCGATGTGAACGACAGAACCAGAACCGTCTCTGTTCTTGTCCCATGTCCAGAAACACTGGAAGGAGCCGCTGTAGTTATGTGTGGAGCAGTGAATATAACCTGTTGGTAGATATCAAGAATAAAATCTTGATTAACCTCCTGAGTCCTGATATCATAACTGACATCACAGAATTTTCCAACTTTTTTGTGTTTTTTTATTGTTTTTTCCTCACTGTTGTCTTTTAAATTGTCCTTATTCGTTTTTCTGTTAAAACTTTTTGCTGCTGATGTACACAAAAATTTCCCCTAGTGGGATTTATAAAGTCTTACCCTAGATTGTGGATTAGATTCTAGGATTGGATTTCGGTTGAACCGTTGGTTGAATTCAACGGTTCTTAAATGCACAGTGTTGCTCCTGTGCTACATCAAGTTTATGATCAATTTACAGACTCGAAAAAATTCTAAAAAATTTAATGAATACAAGTAGACACATGAATTGCATAGCTGGATCACCAGGAGGCAGCAATTAAATTCCCAGGCGGTTTTTAAAGTGATTTTATCACTAGGGGTGCTGCTGCAAATTTTTAGAAAAAAATGTTTTTCATATTTTCAAATAAACATTGCCCTGCAAGTCAACAACAGTAAAATCTCTACTCAAATTTCTATGAGAAGGATTGTCTGGTGGCTTGCTTGATTGTGGCGTGTTACCGTTGTGTGGTTGAGATTTTAACCGTTACCTCTAAAGCACTTTGTACCTTTGCTACATTTAGATGATACATTTAGAATAATAAAAATAAATTGAATATGGAAGAAATTCCACAACATTTAGAATAATAAAGTTTGAATAAAAACAATTCTACAACATTTAAAATAATAAAAACATTGCATCCTTGTTACATTTAGGTGCTACATTTAAAATAATGTTTTCTTAGTTTTTTTTTTTTTTTTCAAGATAGAACTATCATGCAGAATTTGAAAAAAGATGTTTTAAGCTTTCTTTCAAGGTTGCAGCAATTAAGTGGTAAAGTCTGGGATGAAAGCGAAGATGGAAGATGGTCCTGTACCTTTCTCAGGCGTGTTGGTGATGATCTTCCTGTAGTTCCACTTGGCCAGCACCAGCGTGTGGTTCAGGAAGGAACGGTCACTGCCGAAGCAGGAGAAGTTTCCACCCCTCCACCCCTCCACCTGGACATCCACCCGGTTCCCTTCTTTCTCCAGAACCTCATTTTGATGGTTGACCCAGGTGATATTGTCTCCGTCATACGCTTCTCCACAAACCAGTGGCACCGCACCTCTAAACCTTCCCAGATCCACATCCACCACTATCACTGAAGAAAGACAATGGGAAACAGAAATAAAAGCGGGAAGTGTTGGCAAGAGCAACCGTATACTTGTAAAACCTCTAATAGAACTTCTTAGTCTGAGACCAATGCAAAGATGGTATGTGAAAAAGTCTTTTAAAAGAAAACTGTCCATTCTTTATGAGTTCATAAATATGGGGAAAAAAAAGTCAGTTAAAAATGAAAAATATGTCCATTGTTGTTCAGACTATGGGCGATGACCAGAAGAGCAAGCTAGAATGCGACAGTGGCTAGGAAAACAAAACCTAGAATAGAACACCACTTCTAATAAAACGCAACCTCTAATAGAACACCACTTCTAATAGAAAAAGCTTTCACAAATGACTTTTTTACAATTGTTTATTAATTGCTATAGCGCCACCTGTATTATAAACACAAATGCAACTATATATATACTTGTAAAACCTCTACCTCTAATAGAACGCCACCCCTAATAGGACGCCGCTAAGACGGAAAGGTTGAAAACACATTTAATGGAACGTTCTAATCTGCTCTAGAAGAACGTCACCTCTAATAGAACGCCTAAATAAAGTTGAAAATTAGACCCCTATGCCGTTCAATTAGAGGTTTTACAAGGTATATATGGAAAAAAATAGTTGTTTCTATTTAAAGAAAATCTGTGTAAATGTGGTAAAAATGATGTATCACACACGTGATTCAGAGGAACAAACCGTTGGGTTTGAGGATCCACCATCTTGTTTCGTTCGTCGCCACGATGGAAAAGTGACTGAACAACATCGATCCAAACAAGAGAAAAAACATCTGCAAGAAAATAAACAAAATTCTCGTGGCAATATTTAAGAGAAGACGAAGACGAATGAATTAAATTTTCTTTTAAAAATCTCTTTTTATAGTGTGTATATATGCTGTGAATACCTATTTAATTGTATTATAATTTAAACATTTTTAGAATTTTAGCTGACTATTTTATTAACTATATATATATATATATATATATATATATATATATATATATGTGTGTGTGTGTATATATATATATATGTGTGTGTATATATATATATATAACAATGTACAGATATTTTGAGATCTAAATTATGTGCACCAAAATAAAGTAGCTGATAATTGTGAATAAATATATAATTACCGTATATCAAGATCAATAATCATTATATATATATAGTTAATTTATTTTAACTCTAAATAAATGTATATTAAATCTAAAATACATGCACCAAAATAAAAATAGGTAATAGTTTTGATTAAAAATATACTGTAAATCAAATTATATATATATATATATATATATATATATAATATCATAATGTAATGTACTTTTAAATCTAAAATATGTGCACCAAAATAACAACAAGGTTTTGATTAAACACACACACACACACACACACACACATATATATATATATATATATATATATGTATGTATAGCTTGTTTTTTAAATTAAAAACTCTTTTAAAAACTCACTGTTTCTCGGCCTGGTTCCTGGTGATGTGAGTTCAGTCTCAGTCTCTATGAGCTCGCGTGGTCTCAGCAAACAAGCTTATGAAGTCAATGATTGAAGGCAGAACTTCCCCCAGGAAAAGTCCAGAGCAGGTTAGAGGAACTAAACCTGAGCCAAAGCATCTTCCTTCTCAACCGCTTTCACCACACCAGCGCTGGTGCCAGCCTGAGGGACCGTGCCACTGCTTGAGGTTTGCCGCTCTGTGTTTTCCCAGCTCTGGTCGAGTCCCGATCCTGAAAAATCCAGATTTTGCTTCTCCACGTTGGTTTTTCCAATAATAAACCAGGGTAATTCTCCTTTCACCAAGTGATTGTGTCTCAAATGTTTCACAATTACAAACCAACCAAGGATTTTTTTCTCATAAAACGAAAAAAAGTAACTGAGCTGAAACTTCATTAAGAAAACAAACAACAGTGAACAAAACTCCTATAGTGTTTTGTTGATTGTGTTTATTTGATGTTTGGTTTTTGTTGTTTATGTGCTTGCTCTTTTTTTTCTTGTTATGTTTATTTGAGTGTTTTTTGTTGATTTTTTTGCTTGTTTGTTTGTTATGTTTTGATGGGTTTTTTTTTATTTAGTTGTTTTTATGGGGGGTTTTTTGTCATGTTTATTTTACTTTGCTGCCAAAAAAAGAACAACTGTCGATTTTGTCATATTTTTTGTTCAAATAAAAAACACACAGAAAAATGACAAAATTGACAGCTGTTCTGTTTTGACATTTTCATGTAGTTTTTGCTCTGTGTAACGCAGAAAAGGCAGTGGATTGTTGTTTTTTTTGTTCGTTACGTTTTTTTTATTTAGTTGTTTTAATGTTTTTTTGTTGTTTTTTTGTTGTTTGTCATGTTTATTTTACTTTGCTGCCAAAAAAGAACAACTGTCGATTTTGTCATATATTTTGTTCAAATAGACAACAACAAAAAACACACAAAACACACATTTTTGACATTTTTGTGTAGTTTTTGCTCAGTGTAACGCAGAATCGGCGGTGGATAGTTGTTGTTTCCTGCTTGTTTGTTATGTTTTTTAATTTACATAGATGTTTTTATGCTTTTTTTAGTTTGTTGTTTGTCATGTTTATTTGACTTTGCTGCCAAAGCAACTGTTGATTTTGTCATTTTTTTTCTCAATATGACAAAATCGACAGTTGTTCTTTTTTGACCTTTTGGTGTAGTTTTTGCTGGGTGTAACGCAGAAGTGGCGGTGGATTCGGAGGAGTCACATTTCTTTTCACTTCCTCAGACCTCGGGTTCTCCGCTTCATGTGACAGACGTGAGGAAGAGTGAGATGTCGCTGCACTTTGACCTGCTGGATGAAGATGAGGAAGAGCATGCTGAGGTTAGTTTCCATTGCGAGAGACTCAACCTCGTCAGAAACTTAAAACTACATGATCTCACAAGATCACAACCATGATGGATGGAACCTGCAGCGGATGTTGGATCTATACATCCATCCATCCATCCATCCAACCATTCATCCATCCGAATAGTGACTATATTGTATGTAGTTAACGTGTATATATTCTGCCATTCCTTTTGGAGAAGCAATGTATACATTTGTTTATATGTAATGTACAGGGAAACTAAATAAAACAAATAAAAGCTTTGAACTTCGAGCTGTATAAATCATTTTGACATGATGCCCTCGCACGCCCTCTGCTGGTGGTTGCTACAAACAACATTTTCAAATCAATTTGCTAAAAAGGGTTTTAAATGTTGCAATGTTGTTTCATTATTTGTTTACTTTGTGTATATATATATCCGCATAAATAAAATAGCATAGTTTAGATAATCAAACATCCCTATCTCAAATTAAATGTTTGTTATACACTGAGAATGTATGCAAATGATGTACTGTTTATGTATATTAATAAATGCATAAGCTCTGCTTTAAACTGTTTTTATTTGATGTGAAGTATGTGAAGTTGTGAAGTTTTATGTGACATCTACATTATTTTAATATTGAATTTCTAATATTGAATTTTGTCTAAAATCTGTATAAATATTATTAATCCTGTGGGTTTAGATTTGTTGTAAACCCGCCGCTCCTTACAAATACAGTATGATTTTTCTCTGTGTATTGCACAATTAAAATTATAGTAATTCTTTAAAATAAAGCTATTTTTTCATCAATTAAGAATTTCCAGTAGATCAATCGTTTTGACCTGAACATTTTTTAAGCTGTTAGTGCAAACTAAAAGAAAATTCACCAAGCAGTTAAAATTAATACGGAGGGAAATGGTCATAATTGTATTATGATTTCATCACTAATTCTTGACGTTGAACTCGGTGTGAACATAATTTGAGTGATTTTGTCACTAGGTGGCAGTGTTCGCTTTTAAGAAATCCTTCCACCATCTATCACTTACTCCATTAGTGGTGTTACGCACACACACTTACACACATACACACACACACACACACACACACACACACGCGCGTTTTTTAGCAAGAACAGCAGAACAAATGCAACGTGTTTGGTGTAAATGCAGTAAAACTGTGTGTTGTTATTTCCTGCGTGAAATGTGTGTATTTGATTATTCTGGAATGTGTTTATCTGTGTTACTGTACTGGGTGTGTGTCGTTGTATTTACTGAATTTACTGTTATTGTATTTTTACTGACAGTTAAAGTAAAAGTGTGTGTGTCAGTGTGTGAATACCGCAGATGAGAAGAGGAAATCCTCGGCGTGGTAGCAACAAGCCACTTCCGGTTCACTTTCCTGCATCACGCTTACTGAGGCTCGAATGGTATGATGACCACGTGTGTGTGTGTGTGTGTGTGTGTGTGTGTGTGTGTGTGTGTGTGTGTTATTTAAAAATCAAACACCTGTATTTGTCTTTGGAAGAGAACCGTCTCAAATATAAACTAGAAGAAGTACGTATTATTAATTTTAATAACTTCTAATAAAATACAAATATGTCATAACGTTTAAGATTGTTTATAAAGCAAGCACTTTTCCCAGTCGTAGACTTTGCAAAGAAGCTGTGAAAAAAATGAAACAGAATTAAGTTGTGACTGTAATATAGAAATAATACCAAAGTGTTATAAAGCAATCAATGCATTATTTTGCGGTAAACTGCTTAGTGTTATATCGATGTAAACTATAGTTTTATAATGTATACATGCATACTTATTATATATTTACTATACATTATATACTTTTTATATGTATATATCTCTATTTTTTGTTATATATACTTATATTATATTATACTTATATTATTATGTTTTTCCCAAAGCGAAATGTCGTCATCTGTACACTAGATGTCGCCAGAAGCGTTTGCTGTTGCTCACCCTGCGCGGAGTGACGTCATCTAGACGCGTTTCACGACTCATTTCTTGCCGTCAAAGTACTGCGTGTGTAAAACATAAACATATTCAAATTGAAAATGTATCATTCCCTAAATTATCGCTTTAAACCCCTTATCTGTCGTTCCTCGGAAAGGCGGGAGAGCCAGATTAGATAAGCATCATTCTGAGCCTGACTGAGTCAGGATTGTGAAGTTTCCTTAATGCAAAGCCTCGTCACCATAGAAGGAGATTCTCCCTATAGCTGTTAAACTCTGGTGATGGCTTCACGTGAGGAAGGAAACGTCTGAGATGTTCTTCCAGATTAGATGTTCATGCAGTGATGATAAAAAGAAACACCTCACAACAAGAGAGGTCGATGATGACAGGAACAAAAAAAGACGAAAACGCTGTAAATATGAAAGAAGAGCGTCGCTTCAAAATCCCACTTCTCCACGTCGCCTGGAAATCAAGAAGCAGAATATTGACTGGGCAATCGGTGTGATTGCGTAATCCACTAAGAATACCAATTGACCAGAGCGAAGAAACGCACACAAAGGAAACGTCTACAGCGTCTTTAGTGGAATCAATGGACCAAAGTGATGAAAGGTTGGATAATCGTGCGCCGAAGAACTTGCTAGAAACTGAATGAAAGTTTGATTTTTGGTGGCGATTTAGAAGACCAGAAGAAGCATCGACTGAAAACTGCAGATCTCCTCGTCTATGTTGATTTTTATCCACGGTTTTCCTCTCATCATTCATCCTCTTCTCCATCTGTCTATCTTTCCATTCACAAATTCATCCATCCATCAACGTATCCATCCATCCATCCACCCACTTTTCAATCCATCAACCCATCCACCCATCAACATCCATTCATCCATCCATCAACATATTCATCCGTTCATCCATCCATCCACCCATTCATCCATCAACATATTCATCCATCCATACACATATTCATCCGTTCATCCATCCATCCATCAACAGATTAATCCATCCATCCACATATCAATCCATCCAACCAACCAGCCATCCATCCATCAACATATTCATCCATCCACATACCCATCCAACCAACCATCTATCCATCCACATATCCGTCCACCCACCCATCCATCAACATATTCATCCATCCACCCACATATTAATCCATCCACCCATCAACATGTTCATCCATTCAACCAACCATCTATCCGTCCATCCAACCATCTGTCCATCAACATATTTATCCACCCACATATTCATCCACCCATCCATCCATTCATCAATCCAACCAACCATCCACCCATCCATCTATCCATCTACCCACACATTCATCCACTAATTCATCCATACATTCATCCGTCCATCTATCAACATATCCATCTATCCAACCTTCACATATCCATCCAGTCATCCTACTGTTATCCACGTATTCAATGGCAGGAGTGAATCTGTGTGTGTGTGTGTGTGTGTGTGTGTGTTCACCAGTGTTGGGAATGTTTATTTAAAAAAGTAATTAGTTACAGTTACTAGTCATTCTCAAAAATAGTAACAAGTTATTCTTGAGTTAGAAATGTAGTTACATAAAAGTAACAAATTACAAGGGAAAGTATCTATTGCGTTACTTACATATTTTTTGGCTGTTCTCGATATTAAACATGTTCAAATGAATTAAATGGACACTAAATAAAAATAATTATTATTATAAAGCATTGTACAATAATATACACTGTTTTAATTTTGCTGTGGGACAATGCGAGAGACACATCAAATTCAATATATTTTTGTAGATATTATCATTAGTATAGTGAATAATAAAACACAACAGATGGTTTTGAACTTTTAAAATTATTGCACAGACCACAACTGGCCAATGAATACGTCTAAATATAATTAATGCTTCTTAAGGAATGTACCAAAACTAAATGAATACAATTGTCACTCAACTGGTAGACGTACAGTAGCCTACAGTATTTTCTTTCTCACAAAAGTAAACAGTTTTACCAGAAGTGTTCTGCTCTCTATATAATACTTAATTAAACAATGATAACAAAATTGTACATTCTTTCTAGTGCAAATTAAAATGAGATGTAAACAGCTTGTAAAATAAAACTCCACGTCCATGTTTCCGGGTGGTAAATGATGGACATTTAATCTAAGCCAATCATTACGTCGCACCACGTTTACAGACACGCCCATCACCAGTGATGCCCCGCCCACAAACCAACACACCAGAGAAAAAAACAGTGCAGACCCTGCGCTCAGATGAAAACCGCTTCAGTGACCACAATTATAGTAACGCCGCATTTTTGTCAGTAACTGTAATGGCAGACGTGGTAAAAAGTAATTACCGTTAAACCTCTAATAGAACACCGTGGCGGTCTAATTTTCAAATCGTCCGTTATGAAAGAGGTGGCGTTAATAGAGGTGACGTTCTAATAAAGGTGGTGTTCTATTAGAGGTGGTGTTCTATTAGAGGTGGAGTTCTACTAGAGGTGGTGTTCCACTAGAGGTGGAGTTCTACTAGAGGTGGAGTTCTACTAGAAGTGGTGTTCTATTAGAGGTGGTGTTCTATTAGAGGTGGAGTTCTATTAGAGGTGGTGTTCAATTATAAAGGTTCAATTATTATTATTATTATTATTAGAGGTGGCGTTCTATTAGAGGTGGCGTTCTACTAGAGGTGGCGTTCTACTAGAGGTGGCGTTCTACTAGATGTGGCGTTCTATTAGAGGTGGCGTTCTACTAGAGGTGGCGTTCTACTAGAGGTGGAGTTCTATTAGAGGTGGTGTTCTATTAGAGGTGGCGTTCTATTAGAGGTGGCGTTCTACTAAAGGTGGCGTTCTACTAGAGGTGGAGTTCTACTAGAGGTGGAGTTCTACTAGAGGTGGCGTTCTATTAGAGGTGGCGTTCTACTAGAGGTGGCGTTCTACTAGAGGTGGCGTTCTACTAGAGGTGGCGTTCTATTAGAGGTGGCGTTCTATTAGAGGTGGAGTTCTATTAGAGGTGGTGTTCTATTAGAGGTGGCGTTCTATTAGAGGTGGCGTTCTACTAGAGGTGGCGTTCTACTAGAGGTGGCGTTCTACTAGAGGTGCCGTTCTACTAGATGTGGCGTTCTATTAGAGGTGGAGTTCTATTAGAGGTGGTGTTCTACTAGAGGTGGAGTTCTACTAGAGGTGGAGTTCTACTAGAGGTGGTGTTCTATTAGAGGTGGTGTTCTACTAGATGTGGTGTTCTATTAGAGGTGGTGTTCTATTAGAGGTGGTGTTCTACTAGAGGTGGTGTTCTATTAGAGGTGGTGTTCTATTAGAGGTGGTGTTCTACTAGAGGTGGAGTTCTATTAGAGGTGGCGTTCTACTAGAGGTGGAGTTCTACTAGAGGTGGAGTTCTACTAGAGGTGGTGTTCTACTAGAGGTGGTGTTCTACTAGATGTGGTGTTCTATTAGAGGTGGTGTTCTATTAGAGGTGGTGTTCTACTAGAGGTGGTGTTCTATTAGAGGTGGTGTTCTATTAGAGGTGGTGTTCTACTAGATGTGGTGTTCTACTAGAGGTGGAGTTCTATTAGAGGTGGAGTTCTACTAGAGGTGGTGTTCTATTAGAGGTGGAGTTCTACTAGAGGTGGTGTTCTATTAGAGGTGGTGTTCTACTAGAGGTGGAGTTCTATTAGAGGTGGTGTTCCATTAGATTTGGTGTTCTACTAGAGGTGGAGTTCTATTAGAGGTGGTGTTCCATTAGAGGTGGTGTTCTACTAGAGGTGGAGTTCTATTAGAGGTGGTGTTCTACTAGAGGTGGCGTTCTATTAGAGGTGGTGTTCCATTAGAGGTGGTGTTCTATTAGAGGTGGCGTTCTATTAGAGGTTTTACAGCACGTTAGATCACTCGTTATTGAGAATGTTCTGTTAGTGTTTTCCGTCACTGAGTGTGTGTTCACCTCACTTTGGGTTAAATACAGACCACTCATTCCCATTCGGCCCCAGTGGCCACATCTAGCAACTAAACTAACTAAATGTCATCTCACATCACCCGCATGACTGATGCCCCATTTGTAACGTAATTTTTTACTCCTCAATAGTCCAAGACCCCAAGACACTTGATCTTCTCCGCTTGAGGCAAGATCTCCACTCCAGAGAGAAAAGCCATTTTCCAGTAGAGGACACTGGCCTCGGGTCTTATCACCCACTGGATGTGAAAATGTGTTCTGAATAATGTACAGAATACAGGTCGTCCGCAGCAGTTTATGAGTCAGGCCTTTATTATGGAGATTATAGGTTACTATCTTTACATTTACAGTGGTACCTCTGTTAACAAATGACTCTCTTAACAGAAATTCCATATGACGAAAGTTTTTGTCAAGAAAATATCGTCTCTATTAACAAAATTATTTCCTATAACAAAACAATTTTTTTATAGGCGACACAATTAAGCAAATATGTATTTTTCTGTTGCGTTCCCATATAGTCTCACCGTTTGAAATGAGCGTTCCCATATAGTCTCACCGTTTGCTGCCCAACTTTAGTCACACAAAACATTTATTTTTGTATTTATTATATAATTTTATACATTTATTTTATACATTCCTATTATGTAATAATGCATGTTTAATTGCATATATTACCAATATTTTATAAATTATATAAACATTTTCTCTGAATTTACAGATCCTCGGAACAAATTAGAGCTTTTAAATGCAAAACGCGGTTCATATAACAAAATTTCCCTATAACCAAATTTCCATATAACAACATTTCCATATAACAACATTTCCATATTACGAAACTGCTGGCGGCACAAATTAATTTCGTTAAGAGAGGTGCCACTGTACATTTTACTGTAAATCTAATCTGCAGCCTTGATGTTCCAACACCACCTTCAGATCCACAGGAAAGCGCAGAGATATATACCCACGGATCTAAAAGCGGATTCTCCCGTGGCGATGTTTGTTTCAATCTTAGATCTGCAGGTCCACATCGGCTTCCACGCGGGAATCATCTCAGCCCAACAGCAAGATAATCGACGCCATTTTCAGATTACGACACTTAAGACGATCGCCGTGCTGGTCTCAGCTGCTTGGCGCCGCGGTCTGTGCCCGACTGTGAGGACTGAGGCTTCCATCTGTGACAGATCCGCTGGCGAGGTCAGAAGGGCGGAGCCTAAAGCTTGGTGAACAGTATAATTATAAATCCAATTCGAATTTTATTTCAGATTCGAATTGTATTTGGTACAACATGTAGTGAAATGTATTGTAAATGTATAGACAGTATATAGAAATATAAAAAATAAATGTACTGTATATATATGTCATTAGTTGTACTATTATAATTATTTATTTATATTAATAAGTCTTTAATTATTTATTTTTTACCTTAATTTTTACCATTCTTTTTTAATTAATTGTACTTTTACAAAGTGTTTTTTTTTTACCAAAAATAAATGTTGCAAATCTTGTTACATTTGATCGATCCTCCCCAAAAATATAGTATTACAATAATTAAGAATCAATAATATATATTTATTCAATAAATTAATTAATAAAGATAAATAACAATTTACAAAAACAAAGAAAGTACCTTTTGCTTTCAATGTATGTCACTCCGACTACAAATAAAAACTAAACACACTTTATATACAATACATCAATTTTATTGTTATATAATTATTTATTTCTAGTAGAAATTATTTAATTGTTTATTTTTACCTTAATATTTACCATTATTTTATATAAAAAAAAAAAAAACACAAAAACGCAAACTATTTATTTTCTTTGTTTTATCAAAACTAAAGTTGCAATTCTTGTTACATTGACACCCCACAAAGAAATATAGAATAATTACAATAATAAATAAATAATAATACACATTTAATAAATGAATAAAGAAGGACAAATCTTGCAATTTACAAAAACAAAGATAGTAACTTTTGATTTCAATGTCACTCCGACTATACTGCATATAAATGTGATACAATTTATTATTATATAATTTATTATTTACATAAGTGACATACATCTCTGTGTGCGTGTGTGTACAGTGTGTGTGTGATCCACGCATCGCTGCCAATCAAATGATGAATAGGCTCATCTTCATTAATACCGTTCATGTGTCTGTAAGCATGACTGATGACATCACAGCCTCACCCGATATTTATATATCATTTTGGTAGATGTTGCAACACTTTCCCCGCAGAAAAGCATTTTTAACTGACACGTTTGATGTCGACAGCTTTGAGGAGGAAATTGTCCACCCGTGAGATCCTCCCGCTCTCAGCATCACGCAGCTTCTCAGATCCTCGGATCCTCAGTGGTCCATCAGAGCGGGAAGATGGCCACATTAAGCCATGTAAGTGCAGCGCAGCATCACCGAGGTCTACTGGAGTCACTGTTTGTTGTCTGGCTTCACATGCTCTGAAGGGTTCTGGAGAAACGAGAGCAGACATCACAAGGCATGACTTTGAGCTAAACTTATCAGATCCTCTTTGATATTACAATCTCGCTGCTTGTTGAGCGGACGCTGGAGTATGATCGTCACATGCGGTGTGATGCTGGGCTGCGAGGAACGTACAATTATTGCTTTTTAAAGTCATAAGTTCCAGCTGCTTTGGCTTCTTCTTTTGTTAAGCTTACACTTAATAAAAAAAAAACAAGATCGTTACTGGACGTTGGCACAAGTGCCCCGTGGCGAGCCTGATGCATCTACAAAAAAATGCACAAAATAGTCGTAAGAAGTTGTAAACTCACTATTTGTGAGTATAAAAGTTGGTGTTCATTGTTTCTGGCCCAAACATAACAGAGGGTATAATAACATAAGAGTATAACTCGGTAATAGCTCAGTAATAACTCAGTAGTAACTTAGTAAAAACTCAGTAGTAACTTTGTAATAACACATTAGTTACTCAGTAATAACTCAGCAGTAACTGTAATTTCTCAGTAATTGTCCAGCAATGCTAAATAATAACTCAGTAGCAACTCTGTAATTAAATTGCTCAGTAATAACTCAACCAAATCTTAGCAGTAAACCAGTTGTAACTCTGTAATTACTCAGTAATAGAGCAGTAATACCAAGTAATAGCTCAGTAATAACTCGGTAAAAACAGAGCAGTAACTCTCTAATTGCTCAGTAATAGTCCAGTATCAATACAGTAAGTAATAACTTAGTATTAACTCAGTAAATGCTTAGTAATAACGCAACAAATACTTGGTCAGCAACTGAGTACAAACAGTTTACAAAAAATGGGAAATGTGGAGATATGGCTTTTGTGGCCATAAGTATGACTGTGGGTGTGAATGTATGTGTCCTGCTGTTTTATTGGTTGGCCATCAAGCCGAGGGGTGTGTCCTGCCTTCAAACTCAGAGATATAGGATCTATGAACAGCTCATCATCTCGGATGAGATTTGCATATTGAGTTTGCATATTATGAGTAACTCTTCCACCTTTGTAAAGTGGCAGTTAAGGATGGTGGGATCAAACCTTTCGTTTACCTCAGTTGGTAATCTTTTCTAGATTCTGGCTCATGTCTGTTTTTGACCGTTATTTTTCTGCTCTGACCGGCTCGGACCCTGAATCTCACTCAACAAAACCATCATAGATTCTTGGAAAAATTCAAACAAAAACATTTAATCTAGTCGAACTGATGGCACAATAAACACACACTGTATCAGTCACTATTTGGAACATTATAATTCTAGCATTATAATGAAAGCATCAAGTTGTCTAGTGTTTCAGTCAAGGTGTAAATGAGAACGTTGAGTACAAACAATTCACTGTGAGCCTGATGCATTTACAAAAAATGCACAAAATAAGAAGTCCTAAGAAGATTTAAACTCACGATTTTGACTCACGAGGTTTGAATGTTTGTATAAATTGTTCCTGGCCCAAACATAACAAAAGGGTATAATAACTCAGTAATAGCTCAGTAATAAATCAGTAGTAGCTTTGTAATAACACATTAGTTACTCCATACTAACTTGGCAATAACTTCTCAGTATTGATAAAACTCAGTAAATAACTCAGTAGTAACTCTGTAATTACTCAGTAATAGGGCAGTAATACCAAGTAATAGCTCAGTACTAACTCAGTAAAACAGAGCAGTAACTCTGTAATTGCTTAGTAATAACGCAACAAAAACTTAGTCAGTAACTGAGTAGTAACTTTGTCATTACTCAATAGCTCAGTAATAGCTCATCAATAACTCGGTAAAAACAGCAGTAACTGTGTAATTGCTCAGTAATAACTGTATTAACTCAGTAGTAACTATGTAATAACTCAATAGTTTCTCTGTAATGACTCAACCACAACTTATTAGTAAATCACTAATAACCTTGTAATTACTCAGTAAAAGCCCAGTAATACTAAGTATAAACTCTGTAGTAACAGCAAAAGTATGTGAGAACATTCTCATCTCTATCAGAAAGTGGTGGATCAGGTTTTCATCCGTTTTCTCTTAGAATATTTAATGTTCATATTTACGCTACACAAGTCGTATATTTATATACAGTGCTGAATTAATTAACACAAATTTTCTTCTTTTGAAATTGTTTTTTTTGGCACATTCTACTTTATCATGTTTTACATTACACTCTAAAATGACATTACATTTTGATAATAAATACATGTTTGCTTGCGTGTGTTCTTTTAGCTCCCAAACAAGAAAGTACATTTCACAGCTTTGCACAAACAAAGGCTCACTTCCTCTTTTACCGAACATATTTAAAGCTATTAAAAATTCAAACTTAAACTGAGCACAACAGAATTTATCATTTCGCTGTTTTTGAAAATCATTTTGCGTTTGATTTATCTTTGTGAAAAGCGCCTGAAGGCATCATTATCATTCAGGTTTCATAAAGAGACGAACAATAATGTGGCGACAGCTGCAAGTGTGTCATCAACGCTTCAACTTTCATTATATTTCTAAATTGAAATTCTTTTTGTATGAACTCTGAAGCAACGTACGTCAGAGATCAGTTTATAAAGAATCAGAGGTTTTTTTCTGATTCTATAGCCCAAACAAAACTCCAGAAATGACCAGCCAATGCTCAGTTTCCTCGATGGGACGGGGAAGTCAGTGTTTTTTTTAATGATTTATTATTTAAAGATTAGGGATTTATTTAGAAAAAGTATTTAGTTAAGTTACTTTTTGAGTAAAGTTAGTAATTAGAAAAGTAATTAGACACACTAATTAGAAACAAACTTTAATTATAAAATTGTAACGTAACTAGTAATGAATTACTTTTTAAAAGTAACTTACACAACACTGTTTACTTTTTTTGTTTCTGTTTTTTTTTTTTTTTTTTACTATTGTAAAGGAAACAAGGCAGTGCTACAAGGATGTTTAGACTGTTTACAACATCTGTTTGCACATCTGTCACACTTGCAACACACACGCTTGATTTAAAAACACTCACATCCAAGCTCAAATCACCCAGGTAAAATAAATATATTTCTCCTAAAATTAAATCAATCATCCTAGTAGTGTCTTTTTTTTTAATTATATTTATATATATTTGTGTCGGCAAACAAGTGAAATTAATTTTTGATATAATTCTCCTACAATTTTTTTAGTTTTAGTTTTACACAGAGACACAGCAGCCGAGCGTAAATCAGATCCTTCTCTAACAAGGTTAAAGCTGGAACTACACACACACACACACACACACACACACCAGGAGAGTCCAGGCAGCTGCTCCGTTCATCCGCGGGTTTTTTGACGTCACGTCACGATTGTTAGCGTCGCGCGGCCCAAGGCTGCGGCGCATTTAGCACCGACACAAACCCGTCAATCTCACGACTTCTCGCCGCATCCTCGCATACAGAAGATGCCGAACCGTCTCTAAAGACGCCAACCAATCAAGCCAAATTTACCATTTTTGTCTTTATTTGAGAAGAACAAGTGCGGATTTGATTGGGCTGCTTGGCGTCTGCCAGTGCTAGTTCCACACCTGTCACACGCGATTCTCATTCATATTCATCCACACACTCGTCTCTCATTTAGACACATTAACATGAATTAAGCGGTAAATGAGCGAGAGCACATGGAATTATGGGAGAAGTGGGGCTTCGGTCAGGCACGTTAATGCGCCTTTGCCGTTTAGATTTTAATGACTTAATTTGGATTCATTTACGTTTTTTGTACTATCTTAAATTAATTTTTTAATCAATAGTTTAATCTAGATTACAGTATTTACGCGATGATAAACACCCATTTTTTCAAATTTTTTACACTCAAAAACTTGGGGGTAGCTTATAATCGCTGATTTCAAATATGCGTGTAAATACTGTATAAGCCCCCGTTTCTCCGTATTTCAAATCAGGAACAATCACAAATAAACGAAAACACGTCGTCTTTATGCAATGTTTATATAGTCTATACAAGGTTTAACAACGGTGCGTACAGTAGGCAGACGTGCTACAGTGTAAACTTTTATTGGCTCAATAACAGAAATAAAGAAACATTAGACATGCTGATGACATTTAACAAAGACAAAATAGCACTGGAAGAAGTAAGATTAAACTAAACACAGTACGGTGAACAAACAGAGACTACAAACCACGACATACAAACGAGTCCAATGTGTCATCCCAGAAAGAGTCAAAACAGTCCAAAATACAAGGAACAGACACAATTAAAACGCTGGGTCGCTGCACAGGGGATGATAATCCTTCCTCTTCACGGCGTCAGATAAACAGAGAGCTTGAAACAAATCTGAGCTTGAAACAATTGCTCTGAGCATGTGCAGAGTCTGACTGGAGAGCAACGGATCTTGGGAAATGAAGTCCTGATCACAAGAATCGACTTTTTGTTATCTATTATTCAGTAAAATTATGTCAAAATGATACGAGTCACTATCGTGCATGTGCACGTGATAAATATTGTTAGATGGCGAGTGCAGAGTCTTTGCGAGCAGTTTAAGTCAAAAAAGCACTAAAGAAGAAGTTTGGTCTGGAACTTTTTCGGTTTAGAGGAAAATGAAAGCGGGAAGCTGGTGGTTTTAGGCAGATCAGTATTCAAACGCTGCTACTAAACCGCGCTAAACAAAAGCGAATACGCCTCATGTACTGAGGTGATGACGTGTTTTTGAGAAGTTAGTAACTTTTTTCATTTTTGAGTGTTTTTAAGTCCCGTTTTGCCCCGTTAAAGCCTTGAAATACAATCCGCCTCAGAGCAAGAAATGTCAGACCAACGCATCTGATGAGAGATAATAATAATACTACAAATGTATAAAGTAAAAGTAAGCTTTTAAACTTTAAAGACTGTATCTAAAAAAAATCTTTCTAAACGTGTAATATTTCATTTAAAGCACTTTAAAGCTTCTACCATTTCAAAGTAATCTTTTAAAAAGCTTTCAGGAAGAGTTTATTTTTTCTTCTGGAAAATATAAAAGATAGTGCAGTTTTATTTATTGTTACATTTTTATTATTACTTAATTATCAGACACGTTTTCATATTATAGTTGTGTTATGTATTTATGTCTTTATGAGAAAAAGCAAAAAAAAAAAAAGCCCTAACATTATTGCAGTTTTTCCCTGTGAGATGTATTGAGTATTGATACTTTTATAAGTATCGTATCGAATATTTCTAGTATTGTCTAGTAACAACATTAAAACATAGACACACACACACACACACACACACACATTATCATCTGTGCCCACACATTATGAATGCCTATATTGTTATTTTGGTGGTTCCTTTTGAACAAAAATGACAAGGTGTAAATTGATATTTATAGACTCTGTACATTTTTTTGTCCACAAAAGGAGAAACAAAAACCGACGGACCGACACAACCTGTCGAGCAACGCAAGAACGTCAGAGATCTGTTTAATTCTAGGGTTCAGATAACCGTTGCTAGCGACTCCCAGGAAACGCTGTCAGCTGATAAACACACATTTCACCCAATGAAGGACGGGCAGAACTGCACAAACGACAGAAAAGGTTCAGGAAGTGTTGAGAATCAGACCAGAAGCTTCTCTCTCCTTTACTTCTGTCTCTGTTCTTTAAACGTCTGGTTTTTTTTGGTTCCTGTTTTCGTTGTCATGCAAGAGTCGCAGTTGTTCTTCCTGATCAGAACCGCAGAACATCAATAGGCGAATGTGTTGCGTAACACGTGGCACGAAACGCCACATTAAGTGTAAAAAATAGCTCGGCTCTAATACAGCGACGCACACTTCAGACGCATTCACACACCCAACACCGAGAATCAAATGACACCAAAAATGCGTCTAAGACGGAGCGACGTGGGAACGGGACCAGAGGTTTCTAAGGGACTTGGCAGCGCTGTGTGCAAGACACCGTGACACGATTCTTAATTGGAAGCTTTTAATGGACCATTGTATAACAAAGTCTGGCAAAACTAGTCCGTAGATTGACATTGCGTTCAACAAAGTAGAAAAATACGGATTCAGATTAGTGGGAAAAATGTCAAACGTTCATTTTCAAGAAACGAATAAAAATGCTTCACATTTGCAGTTGTTATTCGCTTGTAATCTTCACGTTTTTGTTTGAAACTTTTTTTCCGCTTTATAATTTTTCACTCGTTTCATTTTTGGTCGTTGGGACTTCTGGCACTAGCTTCACATGGAGGCGGGTCTTACTCTGATTGGCTGGTGAGAATGTGACTGGCAGCTGCTTGACCAGGAAGTGTGGGAGGAGTTCAGCGAGCATGCATTGTTTCATTTACTGCTTTTTAATATTAGTACATAATAAAAAGTGTTCATTTTGCACAATAATTTTTTCTTTGAAACTTTCTTTTTTCGATTCAGATTTTTTTGTTTTATTTTTTCGGTCCTTTTTTTTTTGTACATTTTTTTTGCTTGCAATCTTCACGTTTTCATTTGAAACTAATTTTTCCGCTTCAGATTTTTCCGTTCGTTTCATTTTTTTTCACTTGGACTTTTTTTTCAGACAAGATAAATTAACTACCATAGAATTAAGAGTAAAAGATTAATTTCCTTGTTTCAAGAAATGTGGTCTTTTTTCAAGCCATCTTACCAATTTTCTCACCCCATTGGAAGATAATTCCGATCACGGTGCATTAGTCCTCCATCTGGCCCCAGTGAACTCCCCCGGTCACCGATCTGCCCGCCAAGCCACCAAATCCACCCACATCCTTCTCCGAAACAGGGATGTACAGATTGGAGTGATTCCGCACTGCGGAATCACTCCAATCTGTACATCCCTGTTTCGGAGAAGGATGTGAGTAGCAAACCCGCCATTGAAGCGAAAACAATCTCCTCGACTTGTTTACTACAGTTATTCCGTTTCATTTAACGTCTCGCGTTTGGGAATTACGGGGTCAGCTGCACGGTCCTGCTAAACCACACGAGGCCTGGGAAGTGGTCGGAAGTCTCGGGGGTCTTCACGCATGACATCAGCGCGGGTCAGCTGACCAATCGCGTCTGCTTGAGATGATCGTCTCTGCTGAGATGATGGGAAACTCGAATTCCCAATCGCTATAGCACAGGGTTGCAGTAGAGTTTCACCTCATACGAATGAGTGAATGATGCCTTTAGTGACAGTGTTGGGTGTAACGCATTACAAACTAGCGCATTACTGTGATTAAAACACCTTTTCCACTGAAAAAGTAATGTAATGGATTGCTGTTCACTTTTAGGTACTGGGTTTACGCGAATATAAGCACACGCAAAAATTACCACTCTGCTGATTTTTCAGGCACAAATTAAAAAGATTTTTCATATACCGGTATATGTTTTTTTTTTTTTTACGTTTCTGGTTCAATTGCTTTAATGTTCTCTTAGAAATACAATTTGATCTGACGCCGTATGAAGAGGAAGGATTATTATCCCCTGTGCAGGGTCCCAGCGTTTTGATTGTGTCTGCTCCTTGGATTTTCTTTTTTTTACTCCTTACCTGTGTTCTTCATTTTCTACTGTTTCGACTCTTTCTGCGACGACACATTGTTCCTTACTTGAAATACGGAAAAATACGAGTCTGGATAGAACAATAGGCACAGACACACACACAATATCGGTTTTTTTTTAGTTTTTTTATTTTGAATTTTATTTTCAAAATGTAAATTAAAATTCCATTAAAATAAAATAAAACTTACATAAGAGAAAAACACATACACTGGACTATCAGCGGGAGGGCACGTATAGATTGTCATTTTTTTTTTTTTTTCACAAAGCGTCTTTGCGTAGCGTCTTTGCATTGGTCATTTCACAAATGAAATGAACTTGAACTTATTGTCAAAAAAAAAACGTAGTCTACAGTGTGTGTGTGTGCGTGTACAGACAGTTAGGTCAATGTGGGGGCCGGTGTTTTTTATGTATATACTAAAGTGGGGCCACTTTGAGGGACAAAATGAAATATAATGGATGAAGTTGTAATTGAGTTGTTAAGATTAGAGTAGTTTGTGTGTGTGTGTGTGTGTGTGTGTGTGTGTGTGTGTGTGTGTGTGTGTGTGTGTGTGTGTGTGCGTACATGGCATATACCAATGATTTGTCATAATTCTAATAGTAAAGATCTTGCAGCAGTGATAAATATGTTTTGCTTTATTTATTCCACTTTTTTAAAATGATTAAAAAATTTACTTTATTTTTGTTGAATACCTTTTTCATTTTGCGTATTTCAAACAGCTTTTTCAAAGTGTTTTTTAGAAGAAGAAAAAGCTTTATCGCACACGGCTGCAATGGCGTCGGCTATTTGTGATCTTGGGAGGAATCAGTCTTCACATGAACAAAGACAAAAGCAAAAAGGATGTAATGTCCATCAAGCGTCCGGGAGAGATACGGGCCGGAATAACGACGCAAACTGCTTCCAGAAGAACAGAGGAACGCGAACATTCCCTCACGAACACTTTCACTCTCACAAAAACACTCATCACGTGAAACCGCAGCCATTTAAATCATATCTCACATAGCATCACAAGCAGAAGCAGAAGCTGATTTCACAAACCTGTTTCAAATCCATGTAGTACAAAAAAAAACGAAAGAAGAGCGGTTTTGTTTTAAGTGAGGCTTGAATACCAATGAACCCTCAATGACAATTTTCGTTTTATGATCTAGAATGAGAGATTTGTTGAGCTGTTTTTGCAGCTTTAAGACAAAAAATTGTGTTTATTGATTTAGAGTATAGCTTAAATTTTGCCTTGTACGATCACTTAAACTACAGTAAATTGTATTTTCACAAGAGCCTGGGTTTCCTGCTTGTTTAAAACCAAATAAAGTATTTTTATAAATACATAGTCATTAATACAAATATTGGACTTTTTCCCGATTTTTCCTCTAATTTAATTTTGTTTAATATTTCATAATATATGTATTATAATATATATACACATAATATTTACACACACATAATATATATCAGAAGAGTATGTACAATAAATATGATTTTTTTTATGATTTTAAATGTATGTATAATTCTCGTTTTTATTTATTTTAAAATTGCTGTGTCACACATTGGTGTTTTAGTTTTTTAATTTACTTTAAAGTAAAAATTATTTCTTTCTTATTTCTTGTTTGTATTTTTTATTGAATTAGTATTTTTGTCCTTTGTTTAATAAAAGCCCCTTTTATTAATCAAAAAGTCCTTTATAATAAAGGCTCTGTTCTCCTCCGCCTTTTAAACCTCGACAGGATGAGGTCTGAACATACATTTCGACTCG
>CM051502.1:287289-292289 GCA_028031935.1 Paedocypris micromegethes | reverse complement strand
CGCTCACACATGGATGAGGCAGGACGAAGCATGAGCGCTATGTCCTGACAGAAGACACGCCCTTCATTCCTCTCTCTCTCTCTCTGGAGTCTGGCATCCGCACCCTGGTTCAGTCGACTCCATTACTTCTCCGCTTCAGACCACTGGACCCGTTCTAATGGACGAGGTCGCGTCGGCCTTTTCTCTCTTCTGTGATGGAAAGCAGGACAGACGGATCATCACGGAAGCCAACGTTTTGATAGAAGGACGGAATCCAATCCGGGATTAGTTTCCTGAAGCGCAGAGAAAAAGTTTTCACAAATAAAGTGCTTGGCCAGCTCGCGGACTTTTCGGTCCTTTCCTTTGCCGTTTTTCTAATTATCTGAGCCAATGAACTTGTCCGAAGGCTCAGTGCGGACATTCTTGGGTGTCGACAAGTGTTTGTTGCTTTAATACGAATGTAGGAGCTGGAACGGTCTGCTGACATGCACTTTATCCAATGGAGAATTACGATTCCTCGCTTTGAGGAATCAGTGACACCGACTTTGTGTACGAGCAAACAAAAAAGTTTCACGTTGGAAAGTTTCACGGCCAGAGATTGAACATCTGTCTGCCCATCCATCCATTCATCAGTCCATTCATTCAAATTATGATCTGCTTGTCCAATTCCGAGTCACAGGAAACTGAAGTTCAGCATCCTTGGAACTGAAGGAGGACACGCCCTAGATCACATGTGTCAAACTCATTAACGTGCTTAAAAGTTTTGAGTGTCTAAAAACAAAAGCCAAAAATTTAATTAAGAGCGTGCGTTGACCAAAAACTACATTTCCCACAATGCCTTTTGACTACGGTAGCCGCGGCAGTGTTTCCACAGTTTTGCGTTATTTTTCTTTATTCATTTGGACAGTTTGATCCTTCATTAATGGAGTTGTGTGTGTTTTCATTAACGTTTATGTAGGAGCAACACGCAAACTTAGGCTTTAAAATAAGATAAGACAAGATAAGATTTATTAATCTCACTAGGGGAAATTTTTGTGTTCTTACAGCAGCAAAACCAGTGAAAGAAAGGTTTTTAACAGAAACAAATAAAGACAATTTAAATGACAACAGTGAAGGCCAAAATGCAAAGAGAACACAAGAAAGAAACATATAAATAGGTTGTGCAAAAATACAATGGTGCAACTGTGACAAGACAAAAATAACCTGCAACTGCAAATACAATAGTGCAATTGTGAGTGACAAAAGTGTGTCACTGTGTTACCAAGTCTTATTGCCATGGGGAGAAAAGATCTACGCAACTGCAATCGAATAGGTTATAATAGAAAATGAGTTGTTTAACAGTAAGGAGTAGTTAAATTTTATTTCACATAACATTTAGCTACATTTTACATCCGGCCCTTTGAGGAAAATGAGACACTCCTGTCCTAGATTGATTGTCGACCAATCACGGAGCGGGACACAGACACACGGACTCACACTTTTACTCACACCTATGAGCAATTTCTCAGACTCAATTCTCCTCAACATTTGTTTTTTTTGACTATGGTTTGAAACCGGAGACACAGAGGAAACCCACGCAAACTGCCGAACATAAAACACCCTGATTTAAAAACATAGTTATTCTCTAATAATCGTATAGTAGTGTTCTCAAATTGGATATTTCAGAACTATAAAATATCTGTTCGGGTTTTACTGACTGGCACGATAAACAGCGTCTGCCCTGATTGCAAAGCTGGACACACGAACCGAATCGACCTGTAAATCACTCTCTACTCGCTCGCTTCTATAAATCTTCCCCAAGTTCCCACTTTCCTGTCTCGCCTCCTGTAATAAAAACTAAAAAAAGAAAACCGGTTTTTGAAAGTATTAAAGTCAAGTCGCGGCAAGTCACAGAAAATTTGCACACGTTTGCGCTCAGGCTGGAAGCAAATTGACAAAACAAACGAAATATTGTTTGCCACATTTCACACGCGACCTCTAACGAACCCGCGACACCAGTCACACTTCTCCTCAGGAAGAACTTCTCTACTGTATCTACTGTACGTGCTCTACTACTCAACAAAAGATACACCTTTGAAACACTTTGACTCAATTTAACGAATTGTAACAATTGTCTGGCAACAAAAGAAAAAATAAAAGTTATAGCAACGCAAACTGTGAAAGACTTGTGTGTTACACGTTATTAACTCGTTATAACAATTCAATATATTGTAACAACTGACTACAAGATTTGACTTATTATATTGAAACAAAAACTAATGAGTTCGTTGTCACACTTTTTCTTTTTAAACACGTTGAAACCGTTTAACGTAGCGATTACTTGTGAAATTTGACAGATTGTGACAATGCAAAAAAAGAAAATACTGTGGTGAGACACTTCCTCCTTTTAAACACTTTGAAAGAGTGTAACACACCACAAAATGATAATTGTTACACCGTTAATCACCCTGAAACTGTTTGATGGATTGTAACAATGATCACAGATTTTAACACAATATGTAAAATCTGTGGTATTACAGTAAAAGTTCTCATTTTAACTTATTAACAATTTGAAGAATTTCAAACGAATGTAAAATGTGATAAGAGCAGTGGGCAGCGCTGTTTTCTCCGGGTCTTCGTTTTTCTCGAACTGTCGTTTCATGTAAATTATCTTTGGACCACAAGTGTGTGTGTGTGTGTGTGTGTGTGTGTGTGTGTGTGTGTGTGTGTTTCGATTGGATGGCCACCAATCCAGAGTGTGTTTTCCAGACTTGCTGTGATTGGCTCCAGCTCCCGCTGACTCAGAAATGGAGTAAGCGGTAGAAAACGAACAAATGCAATATACGAACTGATCACAATACTGAGCTTCAGTTACAGTACGGTTACAGTAATCAGATAAACAGCAGTCAACAGTCACGCAGAGGAAGCCAATGTGTTAAAAACCTGTTAAAAACATCTGACCAAGCACAATTTGCATGTGGTGTTCAGAAATACTTCACTGTACGGTTTCTCTAGACAGAACATTTGCGTCAGTCACACATTTGCATGTAAAATTATATATTTAGGTCGGTCTGTCTGCGCGTGCGTGTGTGTGTGTGTATAAAAATGTTTTATGCTATCTTAAGCATTAACACACAATTCTGTTACAGTTTCTACCCAGAATTCCTTCAGTTGGCAGGTAAAGGAGGATCCAGATGCCCTTCCATGACCTTCATTAAGTCCAGCTCCAGCTCTGAGACGATGAGCCTTGACCGCACGACTCCAGCTTCATCACCAGTCCAACCAGTGTGCGAATAAATCTCTCCCCCCGTCTCTTTACTATCGGAATGACCGACCCGTCTGAATCACGGACCCTGGACACCACTGTGATGTCACTGAGATACTATAATAGTTATAATGGCGTCACGCGTGGCTGGATTTCAAGGTCACGGGTTCAAATCCCGGACTTGTGTTTGTCTGATGTGAGTGTTCACGAGGGGTTAAACGGGGGCGTTCGACTCATAATTGATATTCGACAAATACTTCTATCTCTAACATAAACTGCATTTCATTAGCTAATCTAATGTAATCTAATCTAAACACAGACCACTCGTTCCTAATCCCCTACTGGCCATATTTGTATGGAATCAGATTAGTGTCAAAAATATGAAATGTGAGTTTTGAAGAAACAAACTTCAGGTTTTCGTATGAAACTTTTTTTTTCGCTTCAGATTTTTCGTTCGCTTTTTTTTGCGTTTGGATTTTTGACACAAGCTTCACGTAGAGATTCAAGCTTCACGCTTCTCTTATTGGAAGATTGCGAGCGAAAAAAAAAAACGTAAATGTGAAGCATTTACGTTTGATATTTTTTACACCGATCTGATTCTATATTTTTGGCAACTAAACATCTTGTCATCGCGAGACGTCACCTTGGACCAGAAGAGGAAGATGTTCTTGTTTTTCAGCAGGTTGACACGGCATTCTGTCAGACTGGGGTTAAAAAAAGAACAAAAATTGTAAACTGCTTATCTTTAACTTCCAAAGCCAATAATGGAATTGTGTAATTCTTCACACACGTATTTTGTTGAGAGCAGAACACTTCTGGTTAAACTGTTTACTTTTGTGAATATACTGTAGCCCACTGTATATCTACCAGTTAAGGGACAGTTTTATTAATTTATTTTTGGTACATTCCTTAAGAAACATAAATTATATTTAGACGTATCCGTTGGTCAGTTGTGGTCTGTGCGATAAATATCTAACGTTCAAAACCATCCATTGTGTTTTATTATTCACTATATGTATAAAATAATGATACTATTTACAAAAATATATTGAATTTAATAGGTGTCAATCACATTGTCCCACAGCAATACTAAAATAGTAGAATAATGTACAATGCTTTATAATAATATTTTATATTTAGTGTCAATTTCATTCATTTAACATGTTTAATATTGAGAGCAGCCAATTTTTTTTTGACAAATTGAAAAACAAAAATTAACACAATAGTTACTTTCTCTGGTAATTAGCTACTTTTATAATGTAACACACTTACTAACAATTTGCGAGAAGTAACTAGTAACTGTAACAAATTATTTTTTTTAAAAGAACATTCCCAGCACTGCACTGAACAGCTTTCTTCTCCTCCTCCTCCATCAGTCCTTCTTTTCTCCACACAACCTAATAAAATTCTCCCAGAAAGTTCCCGTCACTGTGGAGCCGCAGACGTGAAGCAGGACAGGATTCCTGAAGGAGAAGATGGAGTGTGTGGTCCACTCACGTGCATCACGTCACATGATCATAATTCTCTCCTCTGACTTCTCATATTGGGCTCTACAAATGTATAGAAAGATTAAATATGTTTGAAAGATTAGATTAACATTTCTCACAAGACCCGTTTTATGAGCTTAAATGTGATTTTGTGCACAGACCTGCAGTTCATAGTAAAGTACCGAAAACTTGCCTTAAGAGTCTATAATTAGAGTTAATCTGCCAAATAAAGTCAGTGGGAATTATTTCTGTTTGTACAGTGTGTTGTACAGTACTTGGCTTTAGTCAGT
>CM051502.1:250258-285952 GCA_028031935.1 Paedocypris micromegethes | reverse complement strand
AGAGAGAGAGAGAGAGAGAGAGAGAGGAGATCCATTTCCCACCACTGAGAGAGAGAGAGGGGGAGAGTGCCAATGGACAGGGAGAAACTGAGTAAGACAGCAAGATAGAAAAAAAGCAAGAAAGAAAAAAAATAAGGAAGACAGACAGAAAGAAAGAAGGATAGAGAGAGAGAGAGCAAAAAAATGTGTCTGAGAGACAGAAAAACAGAAAGATAAAGAGAGAGACAGCAAACACAGGTGTCTAAAAGATAGAGAGAATAGCAAAAGACAGCAAAATAGAGAGAGCGAGAGCACGCGAAAGATAAAGAGAACTAAAAAGAGAAAGAGAGACATCTAGAAAGAGAGAGGGGGAGGGAGAGATTATGAGTGAGAGAGAAAGAGAGAGAGAGAGAGAGAGAGAGAGAGAGAGAGAGAGAGAGAGAGAGAGAGAAAGAAGGAGAGTGAGAGGGATAGAGCAAGAAAGCAAAAGAAAGAGAGAGAAAAGGAAGAATTATTTTAATATATAAATAGGGACCAATAGACAGGGAGAAACTAAGACAGCAAGATAGAGACAGAGCAAGAAAAAAAGAAAGAAGGAAAGAAAGAAGAAGAGTGAGAAAGACAGAGAGAAAGAACAAAAAAGTCTAAGAGACAGATAGTGAGACTGCAAAACCAAGTGTCTGAAAGACAGCAAAATAGAGAGAGAGAGAGAGAGAGAGAGAGAGAGAGAGAGAGAGAAAGAGCTAGAAAAGGGGGAGAGACAGCTAGAAAGAGATGAAAAGATAGACTAGAAGAAAGAGAAATTGAGAGAGGAAGAAAATGAGAAGTAGGGAGAAAGAAAGACTGGAATGAAAAGGAGAGAGGCATGCAGTTCTACAGAAAGAGAAAGAGAGAGAGAGATAGAGAGCGAGAGAGAGAGACAGACAGACAGACAGACCATTCAATATTCAATCGTTTTGAAGGCATGAAGAAAACCCCCCATTTCCATGCACCTCCATATTGTACAGAGACTTTTCAAAAGCCCCACTTTTATTTCCAGTTCTTTAAAAACAATTCATCACTCCATTATTTGGACGAAGCCAAACACAGAGAAGCGTAGAGAGTCACAGACCCAGCCAGTCTGAACTAAACGAATGAAATAACTGCTGTTTATTTATTGATCCTCACCCGAGTCTGTTAATCACGAACTCTGGATGAGTCGCGCCAAACGCATTAAAGATTCACATCTAGCGGCCCGTCCATTCCTCTCATTTGGATGTCGATGGCGTTCTGATATTTTTGATCTCGATTTCTATTTCCTGGTGTGTTTTTGATCTCCGAGGAATTCGGCGTCGTCCTCAAAGGTAACGGCAAGGTGACCTTCAACCGTCTCTGAATGAAACATCAGCTCAATTTCGCTCCAATTCTAGGAAAACAATCAGGGCCAATCTGTCGGTCTCTGATATCACAGTGTTTACAAATGCGGAATTGTTTGCGGAGGGAAGTTTGGTCTGTGGAACGTTTCGGCCAAAAACGGATTTCAAACTGGTCAGGACTTTCCAGAGCAGGTTTGTGAGATGGTTGGAGCTGAAGTGAGACTTTCATTGGGAGGTTTCCTTGAGGAGCAGGAGGTGGTTGTTGACGTTAGCAGGATCCTCCGTGTTTATTTGCTAAGGGAGATGTTGAGCGACGCTAAGGGGAATAAAGCCTCACTTTACACGGCTGATGTGCATTAGCATGTTGCCCAGAAGCATGTTTGGCATGTCATGTTGATGTGGGATGTTGACCTCGGATCAGATCCACACTCCAGACGTTTCCTGAAGTTGCGTTTTTGGGAATGTATTCTGAGTTAATGTGCTGGAGCAAACTGAAAGGACTGAAATGGCAATTTACCACGTTATGCAATGACATTATGACTCCCACTTTTTCCTAAAAAAATTTCCTCGAGTTTATTAATTAAACGTGTTTGGCTTTTGCAGTAGGATCCAAAAAAAAGTGGGTACACAGTTCTACCAAATATGTCAGATGGATGGATGGATAGTGTGACAGTTACATGGACGAATGAATGATGGATGGATGGATAGATGGATGGATGGATAGTTCGACAGTTACATGGACAAATGAATGATGAATGGATGGATGAATGGATGCATGGATGGACAATAAGATAAAGGCTGGTTGGATGGATTAATGAATACAGACAGACAGTTTAGATACATTCACATCAGATATTTGGATGGATGAATGAACAGTTGGATATTTGGATGGATGGACAGTTGGATGGATTCATGGATGGATGGATAGAAATGGAAGGAAATTTACGAATGGTACCTTCTCGTGCTATTTTGTGCGCTTTGAGACAGTTAAAACTGTGAAAAGCGCCTTACAAATACTCATATTATTATCATATTATTATTTTCACCGTTTCTAAGGACAATTTAGAATTTTGAAAAAAATTTAATAATCAATAAATTCAACTCAATGAGATTATTGAGACTCATTGAGACACTTTGAGGCATTGAGATCTGTCTGTCTGTCTGTCTGTCTGTCTGTCTGTCTGTCTGTCTGCTGTGTTTTATTCCAATTTTGTAGCAGAGTTTTGCAGAACAGGTGTGCCATGTCAGGAAGCTGATTAGCAGGGTGATAATTGCACAGGTGTCCCTCAGACGTGAGGCGGGTGGGACTGTGCCAGGGAAAAGGTGGTGACACTCATTACCAAACGATTTCCTGAAGCCTCGGACCCCAAAATAAAGCAAAACCGCGTTTTTTTTTCAGAGTGGTCTTTTATTATGGTCAGTCTCAGGCGCACCTGTGCAGTAATCATGCTGTCTTGACGAGGCACACCTGTGAGGTGGGAGGGATTATGTGCTCAGTTTCACCGATTGCCAAAAAACAATATTACAAAGATTGTTGTAACTTTGTATGGGATTGATGATCGTATAGAGAAAATGTAATGTAATGTTAGGTACTTTAATTAAGCACTTTTACACAATAGAAATTGTTACAAAGTGCTGTACAGTAAGATAGATAAAAAAATATGTAATAAAACAGAATGCTTTATACGAAACAGCAGGTAATAAAAGACACATCAAGACACACAAAAATCACACGTTACATACTGTACAAATATTTGTAAAAAACAGATAAAAAGCAAATGTCGCAACTCAAACCGGGTCAAACGCCAATAAAAACAGATAATGTTAAAAATGTTTGTGTTGGGAAGCAAAAAGGAGAGTTTTGGTTGTAACTTTAGTGGAAATTCAGTGTGATTTAACATTCACTCTGAGCCGTGAGCAAGCAGAGGAGTTGCTGAAAGCCATACTTGTGTAAAAGTATGTATGTAAAAAAGTATTTTACTCGTACTGAATTTAGGATCAAAAAACTATTTATGAGGTTTCCTAATAGATAGACATTTAGCACCGCAAAGTTTCATTTAGCACAAAAAAAAACAAAAATCTGGTCTTGGTCAAACTCAAATGTGCAAAATAGTGCAACCGCTAATTGACGTTCACATAATTTAGCTGATAAACAGCACCCAGTACCTTCAGCATCCTGCAGATGGCGATATCACCTCATCCTTCCAAGAAATTAACCGCGGTATAAAAAAGATGCTGACCATGCACAATCACAATGTAACGAGTAACGGTCCATTCAAATGTAGTGGAGTAAAGATACAGATACTTAATCACTTATGTAGTCAAGTAGAGAGTAAAAGTTACTTGTATTTTTGATACTCAGTACAAGTACAAAGTAGCCAAAAATTTACCTAAGTGCTTTACACCATTGTGAGCAAGACATAAGGCGACAAAGTCTAAGAAACAAAAGCACTCGAAACGAATCCAGATAGTAGAGTCCGTCAAAAATTCCTCTCTTTAAATTTAGCCTCTCTTTAAATTCGTTTAGAGCTGGTGCCATAAACGCATGTTGTGTAACACATTCACAGCCCGTACTCGTAATTTCCCTACAGTATTTCATGCTTTTCGGCAAAGTGTGGAGGTTTTGAGCAAGCGTTCCAACTCAGTCCCGAAAGCGGAAATTTCCCAGGTATCCCGAGAGCAAGGGGGGAGGAAATACTCGCACCATCTGTCTGCTGTGGCGGATCCGCCTGCATGTTTCTTTCACCGATGCTCACAGAAAGCAGGGCGACTCTGTGACATCTCACACTTGTTTATACAACTTCTGTCTCTCTTTCCCCTTCCTGCTCCGACCCATCATCCTCATCACTGACGCAGAAGAGCAGAAACACCCAGCTTTAGGACCGTCCCATCCCTACAGCCATTCCTGCACAAAGACTTTGTGTGAAAGAATGCACAAACTCTGCAGTAATGCTTTTTTAATTGACCGGTTGTTCCTCCGTGCCGGCGAATTCAATTTGACATGGGGTTACCGGCATTAAAAATTCCAAGGAGGTGGATTTTTCCGAATCAAAATAGAGCTTATCATTAAATTCACGGCAAACACGGGTCCGCGCCATAATCTCTCCATAGATCGTAATGGCTAATCTGAGATTGTCTCGCTACTTGAACCCAATCAGTCTGGAAAGCCCGGAGTCACTTCTAAGCTCCGAGGGAATGTTGAAGACAATGTAGATGTATCTGAGAAAGTCTTTATATTATTAGGGAGGATCTACAGGTCTTATTTGAAGCAAACATGGAAATCCACCAAAGATTCTCCAATCTTCTGCAGCAATTATCCAACTTAATCCCATAATAACGTCTGCAGTGTCTTCAAGTGTCCAGCGTTTTGAAAAAAAAAAGAAAAAGATTTACTATTCACAATAGAGAGTAAAGTTTATAGGAAGACGTAAGACTTAACAACGGGGAGTGGCAGCGCAGCGATGGTTGGAAGATTTGCTGTGTGACCTGAAAAACGTTAAGAGCAGATGCGAGATTACAGAAATACTGAAATGGAGGGAAAACGTCGGCAAAGTAAAAGTATTTTCCAGGGATGTGAAAAATAAAACTAAAAAAACAATCTCAATCATGGAATTAATAGTGAAAAGTGAACTTAATCAATCAAAAAAATCTGCCGGAAAATGCAAAAAAAAAAATGCTGAATCATTATCGGAATAAATAAAGTAGCTCGTAAACTCGTCTACAGTTTAATCTATCTGTCTGTCTGTTTCTTTTTTTGTCGTCCGTCCCTCTTTTTTATCTATCTATCTATCTTTGCGTCTAATGCGTCGTTCAACGTGTCAGTCTGTCAGTCTAGTGTTTTTTCAGGTTATTTATGGTCAAACTAGTTATTCAAGCTAATTAAAAGACTAAAATAAGAAAAGGAGTAAACAATCAACAAGAGAAAAGTTGTTACGTTACATTTATGTATTTAACAGACGCGTTTAACAAAAGCTTGAGGTTTTTCCCCGAGGATGGAACCCACAACCTTGATGTGAGCAGCTCTCAGATGAACGGATTGAATGGGTCTTGACAAACAGACGCTGTCCTGAAGGACTTCAGCTTCCTGGTGGAGTTCAGCTCCCATACTCTAGTCCTCATGACTTCATGATGCAGAGCCAACACATCCACGTCAGCATGTAAACACTGATCCACATCTCCTCAGAGAACCATCTGATGACCAGCCACACTGGAACAGCTTCAGCAGACGCCACTTCCTGAAGAAGAACATTCTCTCTCTCTCTTTCTCTCTCTCTGTCTGTCTGTCTGTCTGTCTGTCTATCTATCTATCTATCTATCTATCTATCTATCTATCTATCTATCTATCTATCTATCTATCTACCTATCTCTCTCTCTTTCTCTCTGTCTCTCTCTATGTAGTCTGTCTGTCTGTCTGTCCGTCTGTCTCTCTCTGTCTGTCTTTCTTACTCTCTGTCCATTCAGATAAAAATGTATAGAAATGCAAACATGTAAGCTAGATTTTCAATCATCTGTCTGTCTATTCATCCATCCATCCATCCATCCACTCACCTGTGTCTGTCTGTCTGTTTCACAGTCTTTCTGACCCTCTCTCTTTCTCTCTCTCTCTCTTTTTCTATCTCTCTCTGGATGGTATGTCTATCCATTGTACTAGTTATTTAATGTTAAATATAGTTAAACTAGTCATCATCATCTGTCTCTTTCTTGTCTGTGTGTTTGTCGATCGGTCCATCTGTCTGTCTGCCAAACCATCCATTCGTCTCTCGGTCTGTCTGTTCATCTTTCTATACTATCATATATTATTATATCTTATTCTGTCTTTTATACTACTTATTTCAAGTTATGATCACTGTAGTTTCCGTCCATGCCTCTCAGACTATAAATGAGTGCCGGAGATCTATTTCCGTCAAAGTTTGGGTTGAAAAAGACTTTATTCTCTTTGCGCCCGTTATCTTTTAAAAAGGTTAATTAGGTCAGGAATCCTGCTGGAATGTGATCCATCTCCCGACCCGCTTTCCTCAGCATCTGCTCCAGTCCAAGCGCTGGATTATGTAAGACTGTGTGTGTGTGTGTGTGTGTGTGTGTGGCGGGGGGTTGGGGTTAGAGGTCATCCGGACCCCCGTGACCACCCAGAGTAAACAGCAAACATCTGTGACAAACACCTCGGGGAATTTTCTAGTATGTCTGGGAGTGACCGACAACTTCCAATATTGCCAACACAAACACACACAATACAACATCCAAACATGCACACACTAACACACACTCTTGTCTCTCTGTCTGTCTGTCTGTCTATCTCTGTCTGTCTGTATTTCCATCCTTCTATCTATCTATCTATCTATCTATCATCCATCCATCCATCCATCCATACATCCATACATCCATACATCCATACATTCATCTATTTAACTGTCCATCCATCTTTTTGTCTAGCCGCTTGTCCGTCTGTCTATGCATAAATCTGTCTGTCTCTTTATGTTTGTTATCCGTCTACTCATCTATCTGTCTGTGTGTTTGTCTATCCGTCCATTCATCCATCTATTCATCCTTCCATCCACTATCTATCTATCTATCTATCTATCTATCTATCTATCTATCTATCTATCTATCTATCTATCTATCTATCTATCTATCTATCTATCTATCTATCTATCTATCTATCAGCCAACTTCCACTATTCCCCACCACCAGCGCATGAATTAAAAATAAAGTTGAAAAAATCCCGAAAGCGAAGGTAATTTACATTCTACACGTAAGATCCAGACACGACTCGCGCGCTCTGTTCTTCGTTAAAGACTGGAACTCGGTTCTGAATTTAAAGTGCGGAGCGTCTCTGGCAGGGATTAGGCTCTTCAGATTAGCTATCTCCGCTGACAGACACGTCCTTCTTCTCCAGACCTTACGATGGCGTAATTACAGTATCTGGAGAGACTTCAATCCCTGTGTCTTCTTGAGTGGATCCTCGTTCTCATTCCGCTGCTCGTCCCACGGCGTCGGCCCAATCTAATGAAGCCATCGCATTAGCGCGCAAGCATCTCGCCTCACGTTAAGCGCGTCACGCGGAGATTCGCCGCGATAAAGCGAAGACGCCACGACTCGAGGTGTTCCAGTTTCACCAGGAGTGAAAGGAGAAGATGGTTCCTCTGTTTGGCTGATTACAAGTGCTTTTGTGGCTAAACACACACACACACACACACACACACACACACAAACAAGCACACACCCGCACACAAACACCCACTCGGCCGCAAACACTGCAGTAACAAAAACACACACACACATACACACAAACACTGTGTCCATAGTGTGTCTGTCTAAAACACACCGCTTTGTGCTAAGAAAACTAGTTTTCAGGGTCCAGCATTGTGTTATATGTAGGAATAGACATGAGCATAGACTATCACAATGTGCACACACACAGGCACACACACACACACACACACACACACACACTAGNGTGCTAAAAACTAGCATTCAGGGTCTAGCTTTGTGTTAAATGCAGAAACAGACATATACAATCACAATGTGCAAACACACACACACACACACACACACACACACACACATAAACACAATGCACAAAAGCGCACACACAAACAAAACACACACATACAGACAATAACAACACACACAGGCACACACATGAACACACAACCACACACACAAATACATACATACAATAACACCATACACACACATGCACACACACACACACACACACACACACACACACGCACACACACACGACAAAAAACATACACCCACACAGGCACAAACATGGACACACCAACACACACTCAGGCACATAAGCACAATGCATAAAAGCGCTCACACACTCACACACACACACACACACACACACACACCCATGATTGAGCGCTCTCTGGTTAATAGGGATTGTTCAGACCTGCTGGAACACTCAGGAAGCAAAGCCGCTAACTCCTACAACAACAGGGACATTGTTCCGGAGCGTGTAGTGAACACTACTCAGGGCGAACACTCTGAACACACACTTAGACAGAAAAACAGCCTGCACAATGCACAACGTCCACAATCCCTGTGTAGATTTTTTGTTTCTAACGTCATTGGTTTTTCACGAGTCAAACTGTAATTTTACTCAAAAAATACATTCTTGACAAGCTGAAAAAATCTTGTAATTAGACCATAAATCTTGTTATTTTCTCTTACAAGATAAATTAGCTACGTTATGATGAGTTAGGAAGAGTGAGAGACGACTTTGCTCATTTGAAGAAAAGATCACTTGAATTTTCCTGCTTGGAAAAAAAACGCAAATTTTGATGACATGTTAAACTAAATCGAGACATTTTTCAAAGTAGACATTATGTTTTAACACCGAACTTCCTGAAACGAGTGTCAAGCGAAATCTAATTTCAAGAACTTTAATGTTTCTAAATTTAAGAATCTAGCTGCTTTTTTTTACCAGAGTCAATGAGAACAAGAACTGAAACAGAAACAAATCCACCGTGTAACAAGAATTTTTGTCTGGTTTTGATCTGTCTCCCCAAGCATTATTCTCACCCCAGTGGCAGATAATTTTACTTGATTAAAATTTTTTTTTACCCATTTTGTTTTTCATTTTCCTGTTTTTTTCACACATGGATTTTTTGCAAACAATCATCTTCAAGTGACAGAAATGCATCAAAGCTCAAAGTTTATCTCCTAATCTGCCGTTGCTTCATAAACGCAGCTGTCTTCACCTCGCTCTCTCGGGCCGGCGTCTGATTGGCTGGAAGTGGCTGTGATGTCATCACAGAATGTTATAAGGGCTGTGAAAGCCGCCTGCGAGCCACTCTTAGCGTAGCGGAGCGACTGTGTGCGCGAGAGCCGCCGCGGGGAGGAAGAGAGAGAGGAAACGCACTGAAGAGGAAGACACCATGAAAGCAGAAGCCTGGATATAGCAACTCTGCATGGGAGCCGGAGAGAGAGAGACACTTCTGCTGGAGGTTTGTAGAAAAAGAAGCTCCACTCACCCGGTGCTGGAGTAAACCCTCTCGTTCTTCTCGCTCTCTCAGATCATGGGAAGTGCGGAGCGTCCCGCATCTCTAAACGTCTCGGAGGGTTCCAACTACTCGGCGCCGACCCGGCCCGAGGGAAGCGAGGCGCAGATGGTGCTGCTGGGAATCATCATGTCCGTCCTGGTGCTGGCCATTGTCTTTGGCAACGTGCTGGTGATCACGGCCATCGCTCGCTTCCAGAGGCTTCAGAACGTCACCAACTGCTTCATCACCTCCCTGGCGTGTGCCGACCTGGTCATGGGCTTGATCGTGGTGCCCTTTGGTGCCCTCTACATCATCCTGAACACGTGGCACTTCGGACACTTCTGGTGCGAGTTCTGGACGGCCACGGACGTGCTGTGCGTCACGGCGAGCATCGAGACCCTCTGCGTCATCGCTCTGGACCGCTACCTGGCTATAACCTCGCCCTTCCGCTACCAGTCCTTGCTGACCAAGAGCCGGGCTCGGATTGTGGTTCTGCTGGTGTGGATCATCGCCGGGCTGATTTCCTTCCTCCCCATCCACATGAAGTGGTGGATTTCCGATGACGAAGAGGCCAAGAACTGCATGGCCAACATTTACTGCTGCGACTTCAACACCAACACCGCCTATGCCATCACCTCCTCCATCATCTCCTTCTACATCCCGCTGGTCGTCATGGTCTTCGTCTACAGTCGGGTCTTCCAGGAGGCTCGGAAGCAGCTCCAGAAGATCGTGAAAACCGAAGGCCGCTTCCACGCCCAGAACGTCAACGGCAAACAGAAGGTCGCCGAAGCTCCCGCCGGAAACTGCGAGGTGAGGATGGCCAAGAAGCCCAAGTTCTGCCTGAAAGAGCACAAGGCTCTCAAGACCCTGGGAATCATCATGGGCATCTTCACGCTGTGCTGGCTGCCGTTCTTCATCCTCAACGTGGTGGCGGTGGTCCACAAAATGGACAACATCAACTTGACGTTCCGCATCCTCAACTGGATCGGCTACGCCAACTCTGCGTTCAACCCGCTGATCTACTGCAGGAGCCCGGAGTTCAGGTACGCCTTCAAGGAAATCCTGTGCATCAATCGGTCACGCTACCCCAACATTAGAGCCGCCAACGGATATATCTACAGCGGCCACAGCTGGCAAAGTGAGCACCGCGGGCAGAGCAAAGGCAGTTGGGAGGACAGTGACCAAGGTGAAGGCCATTTAGAGGCAGAGCGCTGCAGGTCTGCGGCCCGGATGGACTCTAATGGCAACTGCAGTAAAAACTTAATGAGTGTGTTGTAAATCACCGGGCAACTCTGGATGCGCCGGACTGTGACATGTCACGTAAGGACACGTTCCTCCTCCGCTGGTAAGTGGCTGATAGCGGACGTGTCGGGTCCATTCTGAAAGCTCATTTCCAACATCTACCTCATGACATGTGGTTTCGTTCTTGCTCGGCGGGTTCGCTTACTCCAAGCTATTAATACGTCTTGAGTGAATCAGAAGAGCATTTTACAAATCTGCCAACAAATTGAAACTGCGGATCAAGATGCACTTTTGTAGAATCCATATGTTGCTCCTTCACTTGGGGTTTCAGATGTTGGGAACCCAAGAACTTGGCTGAAGGAAAACTGTAAACCGTAAACCTTAATCATGACTCACTCTCCTACATCGGATCGTAATTTAGCAAACATCAGCGTTTGGTCTTCAGACTCGAACCCATGTTGTTTTATTCAAGGTCTTGTGGTAGGGGACATAGACTTGTGTCCAAGTGGTTGCAGGTTCTAATCCCTATATGGCTGGTTCTGCAAGTGTCCTACTTTTACTTTACTTTACTTTACTTTTTTAATTTACTTTGACTTTAATTTACTTTCTACTTTACTTTGACTTTACTTCTTTACTTTACTTTGAAAAGTCAGCCAAGGTGTCAGTATCCCTTGATATTTCATGGGCGTCAGGTAGAAAGTCCCGGAGGCCTGGTTTGATTTACAACATTCTGGTTTCTCAAGAACAGCTTTTAAAAGCCGTAAACACCCGGCAAGCTCATCCTGCGCTTCACCCTCACCAGAACAAACCAGCCAAGCTAAAAGCCCCAGCGCAAATCCACGGGATTTAAAAGTCAGAAGACTCGCAAACACCTTATCTCAAAGATAAATAAATTAGCAGCTATTGGGTTTCCTGTTTGCCAGCTCCGCTAATGCATAAAACGCAAGGTAAACGGCGACTCCCCTGTCGGCCACTCGCTCGAGTTTCACACCTAAACATTTAATCTAATGATCCGTGGACACAAAATCTATGTAGGTAGTAAATGGCTGGTGTTTGTGACGCTCTTCCTTGCTCTAAGCTGAGCGTGTCGATTGTAGGAATCCGCTCTGTGTCGCTTTGTTGGTTTGTGGTCTTGTTTCGGGTAATTCTGTGTGCGATAAAAAAAAACGCCTCGTGGACATTTCAGTGTTTACTTCTAGGAGATAAAACGCGCTTGGTTGGATGACACACGATGAGCTTCTGTCGAGGCCTGATCGTACTGAAGTATTTCCCAAGTCGTCTAGTGACGTCTAGTGGAGTTTTTGTGGCCACGAGACAAGCGAGTGTGTGTGGCTTTGAAGGTTTTGTGAACACTGCAGCCTTCTGGAGACCTTTAGTCCTGCAGGTCTGGATCCACTGAAGGTCTTCACTTTGCGCTTTACTTGCCGTGCTGTGATGTAGCGTAGATGTGTGATTGTGTCGAGTAGAGTGTTTACATTCAGCATGTTCTTCCGTTTTTGACGTGGCTCGTGAATATATCTGGATAAACTGCAAAGTCACTGGCGTAATCAAACGCCGTGGAGCTCAAGTCTCGCTCTCTCACTCTCCCGTGGTTAAATGTGTTTAAATTCCTAATAAGTACTGTACGGTGGCCACTGTAATCCAAACACTTTGCTCCTCCGAGTCGACGAGGTCGGGATTGTGTAAACTCACAGTGGCGCTTGTACCCGCAGAGGAACACGCAGTTTGTTTTAAATCCATCTTCCGTACAGCGGCAGAAATAATAATGTCAAAGTCCTCCATTTATTTGCCTGGTATAAAAGAGCCATTTTTGGCCTTGGTGTTCAGATTTACAAAAAAAAGAGGAATAACATATTTATGGCACAATGGCCACACGCAGATGTCAATAAAAAGGTTACATGAAATATAGTGGTTTACTCCACGTTATTAATAAAAAAAAAGAATACATATATAAATATATATGTATGGTATATACCTGTATATATACTGCTTATTTTTTTATTTAAATATGTATATAATTACATATACACACACAGTATATATGTACAGTACAGTTTATACTGTATCTTTTTAGTTATATATATATATATATATATATATATATATANNNNTTTTACAAATTGGTGTTTACTTTATTTCTCTGAGCGGGTTTTGCACAAGCTTTATCACTGTTTAGTTGAACTGCTGAAGTTTGTTGGTCTGTGTTTGTCTACTTGAGTGGTATTTATGAAATACATGTGTCATGTCGTCTGCATTTTGAAAATAAATGCTGTATTTACTGTACATTCTGATCTTGTTCTTCCGGGTTAGTGACTGTACAAAAGGTTAAAAGACTCTGACGCGAAGACATAAATCGCACTGCGTGAAATCCACAAACCGGGTTTGACATGTTGTATTGATCACCAGCGTTTGACTTGATGTGGAGAACGTCCCGGAAAAAATTGCTTCATTCTATTTAGGATTAAAAATCCATCTGGTCATGAAAGGTGAAGGCTCTCAATACTCGGAATTTACTACGGTGATTCGCTGCACAGATGAGGGAAATGACAAACTGACTCCTTGAAACTGCTTGAATTTCAATAATGTGTTTTCAAGGCCTTGAAAATGCTTGAATTTTAAATCAAGTTCTTGAAAATGCTTGAAAATGTAATTATACAGTGAAATCCTGATAAATGCACGTCCTCGCGACCGAACTCGAACAAAGTTAAAACACAGATTCGTTCCACAAGTGATAACAGTTTGGTCGTACGAGATTTTGACGCCATGTTCATAATAAACTTTAATCATTTTGAGATGTGTTTAGATTCAGGCGTGGTCATGTGAAGTGGCAACACAAACTATTTCCTCTGTATTATCACTATCGATGCATATAAAAGTTAATGCATTAACGCAAAGGTCTCGAACCTTTTTGTCGTCACGGACCAGACGACTTTTGATAATTTTACCAAGGCCCCAGGCGAGGGGGGTGTTTTTCAGATTTTAGTATTTAATTTAGTGTTTGACATATCATCGCATTTATTGGTATTTAAACGCGCATACCAAAAAATGACTATAAAGTGATTTAACAATTTAATTCGCTAGAACCAATGAAGACAGCCGGGTTATTTGAAGTTTCATTTTATAACAGAAACGTAAAAAAGAATCTACATTTGTTTTTTTGTTGTTTGTTTTAAAATGTCAGACACCTTTTTTTAAAACTATACTAGATTATATTTCCTTGTACATACTTTAAACAAAGCTAGAGCAGTTCTAGTTTTACGTATCTTTCAGACAGTGTAAACCCTGTAAATAAATAAGTAAATAAATAAGGAGAATAACAGAATGAACCGGCTGGACTGGATTACAAGCCCGTGTTGGTAGCGGTTGCCAGGTTGTGAAGTTTATTGGTGAAAAACTGAGGGGAAGAAGTTTGAGGTTCTGATCCGATCGGGCCGTTACTTCCTCCCCGAGGGAAGCGTCTGAAGAACTTTCCAGTGTGGGAACACAAGCATGTGATTGTAGAAGATGGAGTTATTGTCAAATACTTTGGTAGACACAAGCTTCTTATGCTCAGACTCATGCTCATTTTTCTCAATAAGCTCATATTTGACCTTTTATGACTTGCACGCACACACGCACACACACACGCACACACGCCTAAGCGGAACAACAAACAACATGTGACGCTTTATAAAGTTGTAAATGGGATGAATAATGCAGCCACGTTTGACTTTTCTACACTGGTGATCACTTCTGTAAATTATCGGCTTTCATTAACGGCACTGACATTTAGAGCAAAGAATGAGCGATTTATTATAATTCCAGAACATTTGGATAAACGAGCGTAAAAAATGATCGAGCACATTCATTCGGAAACTCACTGTGACTTTTCTAAACAATATCGCACACTCGTGTAAAGACAAACACAACTATAAAAACCAATGAATTGCTCAAAAAATGACAATAAAATAGTAGTATTTAAGTCGTTTTTATGTTGTTAAAGATATCTCCTAATGAATTCAAATTCCAATTGTATTTGTCACATACTGTACATGTTATCAGAATCAGAAATTCTTTATTAATTCCCTTGGGGGAAATTATTATTTTTTTTTTTCACAATCAGAAATTCTTTATTCAAATATGTATATGTTCAATACTCTACGTGGTATGACATCATCCAGAATTTAAACATTGGGATGGGAGAAATACAATAAAATGTGCAAAAAGGAAATACAATAAAATACAGTAGATATGAAGATGTGGAAATATTAATAAAAATACAAAATTATGAAGTTAAAAATACAATCCAATTACGGATAAATTAGTAAAAATACAAAAAGTGATAAAAAAAACACGAATACATGAAGAACTAATAAATTTTTTCGCGCTTTTCTAAATAATATCGCACACTCGTGTAAAGACAAACGCATCTATAAAAAATATATATAAACTGCTCAAAAACAAACATACATGTAGTGCAATAATACTAATTAAGTAGTTTTTATGTTGTAAAAAATATCTAATACATAAAGATCAAATACATTTTTTCAAAACAAATTTACTGCCTCACAACCAAACTTACATAGATATTTTCTTGTATTCGAACCCACAACCTCAGTGTCGCGAACACAAGCCCATCTGACTGAGCTGCTTTTCATTTGGACTTCATTTTATGGGTTTGGCAGCAAAATCTCTGTGGAACTTTTTGTTCTCTTTCAAACTATTTAAATGGCATAAGCTCATGTGATTTAAAGCACAACGTCACCGCGGCTTCTACAAAACGTGACTTTTATTGAAAATTAATGGAGAAAAATCTAAAACGGCAAACTGGACCCGGCGCTGACGTCATGTCGATTATACGACACACGAGAAGAAAAGATCCGGCTGACGTCACCACATTTCACCGCTGCACGAGTAAAAGATCCTGTTTGTTCCATAACCAACGAAAACGTGAGATCTTGTCCCTCCTATTATGTTCGGGTAAAATTGACTTGTTTTCAAAATGTAAAAATATTTTTAAAAATACTTAAAAGTATTTTTTCACTTTGAAATTCTCCTGCTTGGCTTATATGGCTATAAGTTTATGTTCAAAATAAAGCAAAGATTATGCTCGGGTCAAATTGACTTGTGTTAAAAGTTAAAAAAAAAATAAATAAATACTTAAACGTATTTTTTCACTTAGAAACTTCTCCTGCTGGTCTTAGTGTAATCTACATGTAAACAAATAATTGGTTCAGTTGACATATTTGTAACAACCGTTACATGTTTATGTTACAAAGATAATGTTCGTGTCAATTTGACCCTTCAAGTAAAATGAAAGTTAGAATGAGTCAGAAAGATCAAATACTGATTCTTTGCAACAATGAGACATAATACACCACTGTCTCACACTCACACACTCTCACACACACACACACACACACACACACACACACACACACACACACACACAGTTTTGGGGAAACTTAAAAAAAAAAAGTAAAAAAGTTGTAACTTGCATTTGATAGAGAAATTGGATTTTGCATGTATAAATGCGGCCAATCAAGTAGCCATTGAGAAGACAGATCTTCTCCCAGGATGTCTGACGGATTTTTTATTTCTTTTATCTTGACAAGTAAAAAATCTGTGACTAATCCAAAAAAAAATTTTAAATCTTTCCTCACACACAGAAGATTGGGTTTCACTGCCGGTGTGTCACTAGAATTGACGTGATCACATCAACAGATCTTATTCTTCGTTTAACAAAAATAAAAAAGAAAAAAACAACACCAGCCAAGAGTGTTTTTTTTTCAGTGTTTCCATTTAACTACTTTATGTCAACATGAATCATCTCTGCAATGTAAATGTGTCATATCTCATGTGTAAAGTGTTATTTGTAGCTTTACTTTACATGTTGTGTTTATGCATATTTTACCTTAACTGTTGCAATTCATATATGTGGGAAGATTAGCTGGTCTGTCTGTCTGTTTTGTCAAAGTCTTTCTGTCTATTCTTCTGTTTTTTTTTCTTGTATATTCTTCCATCCATACTTTCATCCACCTGTCTATTCATCCAGTCTTCATCCATCCATCCATTCATCAATCTGTCTATCTATATATCCATCCATCCATCAATCCATCCATCCATCCTTCCATCCATCTATTGGTCAGTCGGCTGGTCTGTGTCTTTCTATCATGCCACCCTTCCATCAATTTGTCTAACCGTTTCTCTGTTTTCTGTCTAATCATCCATCCATATATTCATTTAACTGTCTGTCTGTTTTGTCAATGTCTGTCTGTTTTCCTGTATATTCTTCTATCTATCTATCTATCTATCTATCTATCTATCTATCTATCTATCTATCTATCTATCTATCTATCTATCTATCTATCTATCTATCTATCTATCTATCTATCTGCCTGTTTGTCCATCTGCCTGTCTATCTATTCATCCATCCCTCCCTCAATCCATCGATCTGTCTGTAATAATGTATTTTCGACTCTCTCATCCTCCTTCTCCTCTACTCATCACCGAGTCACAAGTCTTCTCAGAAAGGCAGAAGCGTGTCCATCTCCAGTCACAGAGCGTGGCACCACACAGTCCCGGGCAGAACCTGCCCTGAGCAAGGCCTTCTCCTGCCCCGGGGGTTAAAACAGCACGGCGTGTGAGCCTGGCTTGATCCAAGGAAAACATCTGAAAAGCAAACAGCCCCCGGCCCCGAGCACCGCTCCTTTCCCACGTCCCGTACATCAGCCGTGTTGTGCCATTGCGTCTTCAATCGGCCCGGAGAAAAGAAGCGGGGCAGTTCGGGAACGTCAGTGGAGAAGGATGTGAACAGCAGACATCACCTCGGACCAGAACATCTCACACTATTTTATCTTCACTGGCTCCCAGTCAAGTGTAGGATTGATTATAAAATTTTAGAAATCAGAAATCTGAAACTTTATTGATCAAAGTTGCGAACTACAACCAGGAATTGAGTTGGGTCTGACTCCGTCCTTTCCCTCTTTAACATATATTAGCATAAAATATTTTAAAATTTTAGAAATCAGAAATCTTATTGGCCAAGTTGCGGATTACAACAAGGAATTGAGTTGGGTCTGACTCCGTCTTTTCCCTCTTTAACATACATTAGCATAAGCATATAAATATAAGAAAAACAGTGACATGAAATGAGTGAAGCATGAATAAATAATGTTTTTGCACATTCTTGCGTATGTATTGCACATTAGATAGTGGGTCCGGTGGAGTTCAGCTCAAACACTGTGTGAGGAAGCTGACTCTGTGTGTGGTGGTTCTGTGACGCCTGTCAGAGGGGAGGAGTTTAGACAGTGTGGGCGGGGTGATGCTGACGGCTCTTTTCTTCAGTCTGGCCCGGTACAGATGCTCCATCGATGGAAGTGATAACTTTTAGAGCTCTACACGGTCAGGCTCCTCAATACATTACAGTTATTTTATCACCGTACTCTTCAAACCGTGCTCTTCGTTTTCTGAAGATCCACATCTAAACTGCTGAAGACACATTCACACGTGCGCTTTGAAGCAGTTATAAGTGTGAAAAGCGCCTTACAAATGCTCAGAACTTGAACTGATCTGAACTGATTTCATTCCCGTGGCCATCAGACTGTACAACTCCTCTCCTTTTTCTTTTCTTTTCACTTTCTATGAGCATTATGGGTTCATAACATTTGTATGTACATTTTAAAAAAAAAATGTATTTCTTTTATATTTCTCTTTTGTGTGAGCAACTGTAACCGAAAAAACAATTTCCCCCTGGGGATGAATAAAGTTTTTTGAATTGAATTGAATTGGACACATTTATTTAAACAGGCTTTTAGTTGACAGCGTTTTAAGGTTCTGACTTTTCATGTATTTTCATGTTTTTTATCCTGTTGGGTTTTATCCTGTTGATGTTATGATTTTATTGTCTTGTGTTTTTTATCTGTGTCTTGTAAAGCACTTCGTGACTTTATCCGAGAAAAGTGCTATATAAATAAAATTTATTTACACACACACACACACACACTCTCACGCGCCATTGTGTGGCCACGGACGGAGCTGAAACCAGACACTCTGAGGAGAGATTACAGAGTCATTCGCTGGAGTAATTTACACGAGGACGAATCTCGTTGCGTAATGATGTTTCCATTAGAGCTCCGTACTCGTCCTCCTCGCCATCAGTGTCGGTGTAACGTGTTACAAAGCAACTGTGACTGTAATTAAAATGCTTTTTCACTGAATAAACTAATGTTACGGACTACTGTTCATTTTTAGGTCATTTGATTACAGTTGCATGTACTTACATTGTAATATACAGTATTTATTGAGCCAGACATGTTTAATAATTGAGCCCGAAATGTAAAAAACTAAAAATTATTTATTTTTTTATTTTTTTTGGAATTTATATTTTGCACCTGAAAAATCAGGTGGGTGCTTATATTTGCGTAAAAGCAGTAATTGAACTTGCTGAATTCATCAATATTTAATTTTATTAATTTATCTTCTTATGATGAAAATTTATTTTTCCGCTTCAAAATTGCTCACATCGTTGAAATTCCGATTTCGTGGAATTTTTCATTTCGTATTGTAACGTGTCGGCCCGGATTCGCCACGGGTGATTCGCCAAAGTAATGAGGCAGAGGACGGGAAGCTCAAAATACCTTTAATGGGCAGTGTTTCCCCGTCTCGAGATAGCGTTACAAAAGAGATAAATAAAACTAAAAGCAAACAAGAATTCGGCAAAACGGCAACAGAGCTACATGATCGTCTTTACGTTCTCACGTCTCCTGCCAAACAGACAAGTCAACACGTTACAATATGTATATATTAGAAAAGAAATATATTGCTTAACATTTGTGCCCGTGTACTGTATGCACATACTGTAGATATCTGTACATTAGGGTAGTTTAATAACAGTACTACGTAAAGGACGGGTTTTGAATACATGTTTAAAAAATTTGTAAATATGGTGTCCCTACTTCGCGGATTTTCAGCTATCGCGGTCGAGTTTGGAACCTTTCTGCAGCGATAAGCGAGGGTTCACTGTATTTAGTTAAGTTACTTTTCAGTCATTTGAAAAGTACTTTAGTTACAAAATTAAGTAATTAGTAATAAGTTACTTTTTGAAAGTAACTTACCCAGCACTGCTCACCACACCGTCCTCCAGTCCTCCGACTGTTATTTTGCGGAGACAAACAAGCGCTGGGCTAATGCTTCACTCCGCTAAACGCTGGAGTTCAGTCCAGACGAAAGGATGAAAGGCGGAAGCGGCGGTTCAAAGGCAGCATTCAGCGGCGGAATAATAACGCGCGGCAGGAAATGGGAGAAAAGCAGGAAAATGAGCTGCAGATGAAGTGAGCTGCGGTAAATGCAGACGCGGGTAAAGGTGGGCATCGCGCATAATAGCCCGCCACCCACCGCCAACCCTGATAACCCCAGTCCAGCTAAAAAAAACTCCAGACTGGCATTAAAAGATCAGGAACTTACCTCGGCTCGACGTGTTCATGTGTATTATGGGAATAAAAAAAACGACGTAATTTATTCATGCATAAATAAGCTTATGGTACATGCACAGGAAAGTGGCGGCTTAGTGTTCATCTGTTCCAGACTCGTGTTTGTTATCTCGTGGGTTTCCTCTGGGTCTCAGACTTCCACTCGCTGGCCAAAAACGTCATGTTTTTGTGAACAAAGAATACGAGTTTTAATAATTATGGATGCTCTATCACGCTGTGATAGAGCGCTATTTTTCACGCTTTTTGAAAAAATTTTTTTATTATCATTACAATCTTTAAACACTACTGTTCACTTCTAACCGTTCATGTGAAATTGTCTGAATATTGTTGTATACTGAACCTTTATAAACATCTGCCAAAGAGCCAAACTACACAACTGCTGATGTTTTTATTACATTTCTAAAAATGTTTGGTCTGAATTTATGAAGTCGTGGCTGTGAAAATGCGGCTGTAAAAAAACACTGTATTTTGAAAAATATAAATTAATTATGGGCTGATTTTTTTTTAACTCTCTGAATTTATACAAACATCTTTATTTTCAGTCATCACAATATTGATCATATTTATCACCACATTTATCATATTTAGTGAAGTTAATAAAGAAGCAAAAAAGTCACTTTAAATTAACTGGACACTTTAAACTTTCTGGAGCCACTTTTTTTGTATTTTACTCACTTCTGTGAAATTTGGAGTTTTTATTCATATTTCATATTCTATCCTTATATCTTGTTTTTATCGTATTTCTATTGTGTATCTTTTTATTGTATTTCCCTTTTCACATTTTGCTGTATCTCCCCCATCCCTGTTTAAATGCTGGAACAATCAAAAACACATTTCACTTCAGGTTGTACCACGTATAATTTGTATGTGACAAATAAAAGTTGAATTTGAAATTGAATTTGAAATTGAATTGTGAATGTGTGAGTTGGTTGTGATTGGTTGGCCACTAAACAACGGTCCAGAAGTAAGTAGATGAGTCTGCCACCCAAGTGTTGTGTCACATTCATGGACTGCATTTCCAGTTTGATTGCTGCCACCTGTTTCTCATCAGTCTGTGTATTTAAGTCTTTGTCTGTGCCATTGTTCTCTGTCAGTCATTGTTGTTTCACCCTATGTTTCTCTTCATGTTTTCTCATCTAAAGTCTTTATATGGATGTTTTTATGTTTTTGAGAAACGTGAATTGCCTCCTGCTCTCTTTTTCCACCTGTTTTCCACTTCTCTCATATTTTCTGTGCATGACTCCTTCAGTAAACACAAACAGGGGCGCCACAAATGTACGATGCATGTTAGAAAATTGCTTAGCGAAGGCAAAAAAAAAATAAAATTCTCGTGCTCAAGTCCTACAATTTCCTCATTCAAATGTAGGAACGTGTTTGAAGACCACAAAGTGGCACAGCAGGAGAAGTGATGGAGTGGAATCCCTGAGACTCATGTGAAGAGGTCACCAACTTTCTCCAGACCTTGGAGCTTGTGGTGTCTGCTGGAGGAGCTGAGGAACTGAGGAACTGTGTCAGGATCAGCCTGTTCCAGCACAAGCGTCCAGACGTGACCCCGCTAGAACACCTTTGGGATGAATTAGAGTAGAGACTGAGAGCCAGGTCTTCATGCCAACATCTGTGAGCGACCTCGCAAATCCAATTCTGGAAAAATGGTCAGAAATTCCCATAAACACAGCCTTCCCAGAAGAGTTGAAGCTCTTATGGCTAAAAAGAGCGGAACGACTGTAATTGAACCCAATGGGTTTGGAATGGGATGTCGCTCAATGTCCCTGTACGAGTCAAGCCAGGTGAGCAAAGGCATTTGGCGCGCACACACACACACACACACACACACAGAAACGCAATTTCTCACATCTGTACAGTACAGTACAGTTTTGAAATGTTGTTTGAAATTAATTATGTCGGAATAAAATATTTCCCTCTCCCTTACAGTCTTTTTGTTTTCCTAGCCATTGTTGCCTTTCACTCTTAGCTGAACATTGCTCAATGACAAACAGAGAAACCCCGTCACAACCAACAAATACGCAAACAAACAATTACTCAAAAGAGTAATAAAGCTCAAACACCGGAAAAAAGTAAAAAAAAAAAACGTACACACCAGAACACTCTAGAAATCTCTAGACTCGGGAAGCAAACATCACTAACAAAAATTTGGAACGGATTAATTTCGTAAGTTGGTGTATCACTGTAAATAGACAAATATAAATTAATTACGCGCTGATTTTTTTTAACTCTCTGCATTGATATAAACATCTTTATCTTCACAGATCACCATATTTATCATATTTAATGAAAGAAAGAAGAAGAAGAAAGATATTTAAGATATTTATCACCGTATTTATCATATTTAGTGAAGATAATAAAGAGGGAAAAGGATGAAACAAAGCTTTTTAACAGTGATCTTTTACTATTAATGATTGTCTGCTTTTACTTTATTTTTTTTAATTTGTGATTTATTGACATTTTGTTATACTGCTTTTAAACATTGGTTGTTTTATGTTGTTACTGTACAGCACGTTGGTCGATTTCGGTTGTTTGCAAGTGCTTTAATTATAATTATAAATAAAGCTGATTTGATTTTTTTTTTATTTAATATTCTTTTACAAGATCATTACCGCTATTGCATCATCGACCTCAACTCTCCAATTCAGGAATATTCTCTCTCACCTCAACTTTGAATTTAAGTGTCATTTGGATTTCACACCTAAACCGGAATTAGTGGTGTTTCACTCGGTTTCTTCATTATAAAGCGTTATGTTACCAAAATCCAATTAACCCCAAATTTATGGCGTTTGCGCTCTGAGATTTCCCTTTACTTTCCACAGAAGGATGGAATGAAATCAGTCAAGTTTTAATGCAACTGAAGAGTCCGCGGAGGATCCGGCTTTAACCAGATTTGCCGTTCAGCTCGGCACAGTAATGGGAAAAATCAATAACTCCTCCATCTGTCGGCTTCATAACCGACGACATGAATTAACTTTGTCCCCCTTTTCTGTCCAAACGACTTCAGCGGCGAGTCATTTCCGTTCGCCTTTGATAAACGCACAAAAACCTTCTCGAGATACGCTTCACATTTCACAGCCTTTACAGCTAAAACTCCTGTGAAGAACCTGGAGTAAAACCGACATCCTCTTCTTCACAGATATCGATGACACGAACGCATTCCTATTGAAAGACAGTTGGAATTCACTCGCACGTCGCAATTTAAATCAGATTATTCCGCCCGGCGCATTAATTTACACGCCGCGCTTATTTTAACTAAAGTGGATGATGAGTAAAAGTGTCAGTTCCGTGACATTTCATCGCAGATTGAAATTCTTCAAAGACCATAGTCTGGCTTCGCTTTGCCATAGCAGAACTTTTAGAAAGCGTGTGTAGCAATGGGAACTTTAAAAAAAAAAAAAAGAATAGAATCAGATTAGTGGCAAAAATATCAAACGAAAACGTTTTCTTTTTTGCTTGCAATCTTCACGTTTCCATTTGAAAGTGTTTTGTTTCGCTTGGGATTTTTCATTTGTTTTTTTCTTCATTTGGATTTCTGACCCAAACTTCAGGCGGCCCTTACTCTGATTGGCTGGTGAGAGTGTGATTGACAGCTACTTGACCAGGAAGTTGGGGAGGAGTTCAGCGTACACCTTGACAGTCACTGCTTTGTAAAATATTAGTTCACAAATTAGTGTTCATTTTGCATAATATTTCTAAATTAATGTGGTGGTGAGAGCGTGGTTCTGTCGACAAACGGATTACAACAAAGGCATAATCACTCCTGAGATGAAGGTGTTCCTATGAATTCTTTAACCACTCGTTAACTCCTCCCACTCTTGCAGTCAATCACATTCTCATTGTGAATGCGGCTGTCAATCACATTCTCACCAGCCAATCAGAGTAAAGGCCGCCCCCTCGTGAAGCTTGGGTCAAAAAAAAAAAAGCTAACGGAAAATCCGCAGGGAAAAAAAAAATTTGCAAAGATTGCAAGCAAAAAATAAAAAAACAAGCATAAAGGTGATGTCACGATCCTCGGTGCAGACAGGAGACGGAGACCGTGGTGAACTTATAAAACAATGACGCTAACTCACACAGAAACTCGGGACCACTTGGAAACATGACACAGGAACACGCGGGTGTGACGACAATAACCGACAAAGAACATGGAGGTGAGACTTAAATAACGATACAAACGAGGTACAACAGCAGGTGAGACATGAATCACGTGACTACACACATGACCGGAAACAGGAACAGGGGAATATGGGAAACGTAGTCCGTGGTTCTGTGACAGGTGAAGAATTTTTGTTCGTTTCTCCGAAATTTACGTTTGATATTTTTGACACTAATCTGTCTTACGCATCTCGCCACATGGTTTATTTCACTATCTTCTGACCCTCGTTCTTGTGAGGCTTTCTTCTAAAATCCTCTAAGCCCCTTTGAAATGCTGTGGATGTGTAAGCAGAGAAAATAAATGTCAGAGATTTATTGTCATAAAGTAATACACAGACGCCATACATGGTCACACACACAGAGACACAACGGCGTGGAACCACCAGAGCTTCTATGGACTCCAGTTACATCAGTCCAGTTGAACCCAGTTTTTTTTAATACCGTATTTACGCAAATATGCACCCTTTTTTTTTTTTTTTTTTTTACATTTTTGACACTTAAAAACTTGCTGAGTGCTTATAATCGCCATTTAAAATATGCGTGTAAATATAAGCCCACATTTTTCAGTATTTCAAGTCAAGAACAATCACAAATAAACGGAAACACGTTCGTCTTTATGCAGCGGCGCTTGTGCGTCTATATAATGTTAAACAATGGTGCGTAGGCAGACGCGCTACAGTATAAGCTTTTATTAGCTCGATAACCGAAATAAAGAAATATTAGACACACCGCCACACTTAACAGAGACCAAATAACACTGGAAGAAGTAAGATGATACTAAATACAGTACAATAATTTATATCACAACAAACAGAGACTACAAACAACGACTTGGTTAGGTTAGCTTAGCTTAGCGCCACCTGCTACAAACGAGTCCAATGTGTCATTGCAGACACAATCAAAATGCTGGGTCTGTTAAACAGGGGATAATAATCCTTCCTCTTCACACTGCGTCAGATAAACAGAAAAAAAGAGCAAAGGATCTGGGGAAATGAAGTCCTGACCACTAGAATCGACATTTTGTTATCTATTATTGAAGTAAAACGATAAAAAAGAGTCACAAGTTACGTTTGTTAAATCAAAGTCAAAGTCAGCGTTATAGTCAATTTTGTCATATGTACAGTACATACATACGAACAGGTGACAAACAGATAACATTACAACATAAAACTTACAAAAACTACAAAAAGCTCTAAATAAAAAAAAGTAAGGTGTCATTATGATAATAAAGTGACATTTGCGTTGCATTTTCAATGTAAATGAAAGAAAAAAATAGTATTATTAAGAGAATATTGAGTTACCGCGATACACGATAGCGGCGGTGAGGCAATCGCGCGAGTAAAACTCGACTTCAGGTTACAGTTTCACAGCTCGCACTTCAGAAAATGTCAAACATTTCAAATCTCTGCACAACAGGCCGTTCGTCAAAGGAATCGAGGTGAGACTGAAGTCTGGATTCCCTCTCCCACGTGTCCGTCCATTCCTCCTTTACTAGCGCGGGCCGAGCTTCAATCACTCACTGTTCATTACACCATAACGCAGACACTCGGCCTTGGCTTCGGATCTGTGCACATCTGCTCTCATCCTGCCGGAATGTGATTCGACACGTTCAAAATACGCCTTAATGAAGACGATTCAAGCAGAGGTGTAAAGTACTCAAGTACACTTTAGGAATGTTTGTACATTTTGTAAATATACAATATGTACACATATGTAAGAAAAATACGACAAACGCGTAAAAAAAATTCTTTAGACATTGAGACACTGAGTATAGTTTCTGTACTTGTATTAGTACTTGTACTTTATTGATGAAGTTCAACACCTCAATGTTTCAAAATGACAGAGCAAAATAGATTAAAAAAAGAACAAAAAGTCAGTCAGTAAAATTTCAAGGTGCAAAAAAGTGCAACGTAACATAATTGCGTTTAACGGTAAGTGTCCATTCAAATGTACTGGAGTAGATACAGATACTCAATCACAAATGTAGCCAAGTATAGAGTAAAGTTGCTTGTATTTTTGTAACTCAGCACAAGTAACTTTTTTTTGTAACTTTGTGCGCTTACAGTTAAAAGTTTAAACTGTGAAAAAAGACAGTTAAAACTGTGAAAAGCGCCTTACAAATACTCATTATTATTATTATTATTATTATTATTATTACATTATTATAAGTACAACGTAGCCAAAAATACTCAAGTAAAGTAACAAAAAATCCATTTACTCAAGTACTCAACACCACTGGATTAAAAAAAAGAATTAATCCACTAAATCTCGACCATCAGCTACTCATTTTGTATAAAACAAACCTCAGCGTTGACAATCCCAAGATCGCCTGGAATCCTGCAAATTAGGATATTAATACCAGACTAATGTCTCACGCATGATTTTGGCTCGGCGAGGAACAATCGATGGGAAATCCCAGCGTGACGCAAGCGAGGCTGAATTAGAGGTGTCGACCCTTCCTGAGCTGAAGCGGTCAGTGCGTGACACCTCCGAGTGACAAACCTGGACGTGACCAGCTTCCTCCTGCCTAATCCACTGCAATCTGGAGCTACGAGGATGAGGAGCTTCATGCCATTCAGAATAACTTCACAGTGTTTTGAAGAAGATCTCCACAAGGTTTCTGATCAGGAATCAACAGAGCTTCAGGATCTTCACTGCGACTCTCAAGGTCAAGTAGAGTTGGTTTAGTAATAATAATTACATTGTAGTAATAATAATAATAATAATAATAATATTAATAATAGAAACTTTATTAATCCCTCAATGGGGGGATTAATTTGTCTCTGCATTTAACAAATCCGAACAAACTCCACTTTTTCTTTTTGCACCAGACGAAGTAGCAATACCAATTTCAATTTAACCCTGTGATACAATGACAATAAAGGCATTCTATTTTATTATATTCTATTCGTTTCTATTCTATTAGACGTATTCTGCTTTAGATTCTGAACACGTTGAATTTATATCCACCATATAAGCAATTTAGTGTAATAAAACACTTACCTAATTTATTATTCAATTATATACAGTATATATACTACATATAGCCACAAGAAGAAGCCTGGAAAATAAATCATAAAACAAATCACATTTAGTTCATAATCACACAATATATGAAAACAGCGAATAGCTGGTTCTACTAATAATGTTACAAAATATAAGGAAAAAAAACATCATGTGAAATGGCAAAAATCCATTTACTTGCCTGTCTGATTGTAAACCAAATCGAGAAAACCAAAACGATCTTCAAAATGTGAATAGGCAACAGCATCCGGTTCCGTGTACAAGATGTCCACATAAATGCTACCAATTAATAGTATATTAACTAATAAAAGAGCAGAGGTTGTAAAAACAATCAAATAAATAACTGCCGTTTACAAAAGTTTGAATTGAGGTTTTATCTAGAACTGTGTCGCCCCCTACTGACCGAAGCTAGAAAAACAGCGCGCGCATCGGCGTTTGCAATGAATGAATCCAGTTTTACGACCGGAAGCAGGAAAGTAAGTCCCGGTAACTAATTGTTGACATTGTTATACTGTACCTTTTGTTTTTTTAAAACGCGTTTACAGCCTTTTAAATCGATTATCACGTCATACGATCGCGATGTATTTTGCGCATGCGTAATAAACGAAGAGGTCAAAAGTTTAACTCTGTCCGTTATTTATCCACTCAAGAAACACGTTTGTCTCACGTTTTTAGTAATCGTGAATAATAACTCGCGTGTTGCAATGTCTGACAAAGGCTTTACACATAAATAACAAAAACATCCAAAAGGGGAAAAAAAACAACAACATTATTTACAATTACACAAAATTACTTTAAATGAAGGGGAAGAACCTGTAGCAATGTATCAGTAGATGTTCCTCACCGTAAAGTCCAACACAACTCATTCAGACAGATTGTATCCGCATTTAAAAGACCGCGATCAGTTCGTCTTCGGCGTGTTTTGTGCGTCCGGTCTGACCAGGAGCATCTTCTGGTGAGGAGCGCATCTCAGCATCTTCTCTGAGGAGTGAGAGGTTCTGCTGGGGGTCGAGGACCAGCTGGTTTCTCAGGCTCTGGGCTCTGCGCGTGTAGCTCCGGCTCAGCTCGGCGTCTGGCAGGTGGTTGGCGTGGATCTCCGCCAGCTTCATGTATATGATGTACAGGGCGCTCGGGTGGGCTTCGTCCTCCAGGGCGGCGGCTAACGCTAAGTGGAAGTAGCCCATGGCGTCGAATGCATCCTGAACAGGTGAGTATGTAAAGAATCAGATTAGTGCCAAAAATATCGAACGTAAATTTTAAAGAAACGAACAAAAATGCTTCACATTTACGTTTTATTTTTCTTTACGTTTTGGTTCTAAACTTTTTTTTTTTCCCCTTCGGGATTTTTGTTTGCTTTTTTTTTCGTACGTTTTTGTTCGAAACTTTTTTTTTCGTACGTTTTCATTCGAAACTTTTTGTTCCGCTTCAGGTTTTTTGTTCGCTTTTTTTTTTCGCGTTTGGAGTTTTGTCCCAGTATTCACGTGGGGGCGGCCCTTCTCTGATTGGATGGTGAGAATGTGATTGACAGCTGCATTCCCAGTGAGAATATGATTGACTGGAAGAGGGGGAGGAGTTTACCCAGCGCCGATGTGAAAAACCTGAAGCGAAAAAAAAGTTTAGACTGAAAACGTACGCAAAAAAAAAAGCGAACGAAAAACCCGAAAGGGAAAAAAAAAGTTTTGAACGAAAACGTAAAGAAAAATAAACGTAAATGTGAAGCATTTTTATGGGGAGAAGTTTAGCCAGCGCCAATGTGAAAAACCTGAAGCGGAAAAAAAAGTTTTGAACGAAAACGTATGCAAAAAAAATGCAAACGAAATACCCAAAAGGGAAAAAAAAGTTTCGAACAAAAACGTAAGAAAAAATAAAAAAACGAAAGTAAGTGTGATGCATTTTCGAAATTTATGTTTGATATTTTAGCACTAATCTGATTCCATAATGATGAACATGTGGGTGTAGTCAGGCTCTGTGTGAACTAGGGTGACCTTATTATTAGGATGTCCTCTTTTCACGGCGTCCGGACGGGTTTTATAAACTCACAAAAACATCCGACTTTCACACTTCTTCAAAGGAGCATTACACGTTCGCTTTAAATTATTTGAGAATGGAGATCACCTCATGCACTTTTTATGAAGACGTCACCTTTTCGACGTTTGATTGGGTAACACACAAGGTCACCGTTAGTTTGATTGGTCTTTGTAACTGTGTGTGAGGAGGGCGGGGCTTAGAGAGAGAGAGAGAGAGAGAGAGAGAGAGAGAGAGAGAGAGATTGAATGGCTGATGCTTCTCCAGGTTTAACCCCGCGCTGCTCGTTTGTTTCACAGCTCGTTTGTTAGGTTAGACACATACATATTAATTTATTACCTGAAACGTTATAGTTCATATATCAATAAACAACGTAACATCCACATAACGAAAATGAGCTAATAAACTAAATAAACGTTCTTTATTATTAAATCATCTGTCGTATAAAAACTTTTTATATGACAACTGCCCACTAATATTGCTCACTAATAGATAGATATTATACATACTATTATGTATATATATATATATATATATACATATTGTTGAAGCTGGTTTTTATAAGAAGAGCTGATATTTGGAACACTATTGTGATTGTGTTCTAAAATTAATTAACTAATCCATTTATTTATTTTTTAGAAAAGAGTCTAGGACTATTATTTAGTGACAGATATAAGTTTTTACGGCTTAATTTTTTTTTATTACAGAAGTTAGTTTTTTCGGTTCTCCTCTTTTTTTGGAAATCAAAATATGGTCACCCTAGTGTGAATATTATAATGCTGCGGTTTTATGTTGTAATTATTTGCTACGTATAGATGTTTGAATAAATCTTGGGCACCTCGAGCTATTTGAATAAATATTTGACTGAAACGAAGGCACCTTGAGCTTGTAGAGCGTCAGATCGGCCAGTCTGCTGTAGACCTTCACGTAGTACTGGATCTCTGCGGCGTGTTGGATGGCAGCGGGGCAGAGCGACAGGGACTTCAGGTAGTAGTTCTCCGCCATCTCGTACTTCTTGAGGAAGAAATAGACGGTGGCGAGACGGTGGAAGGCGGCTCTCTGGTTCAGCGGGACACCTGAGAGTCACACGGGTGCGTAGAAATATATAATATACAAATCCTTTTTTTGGTAATTTATTTTCTCTTTTAACTGCCCCCCCCCCTAATTTTTGAAGACAGATATATAATCGGCATTTTTCATTTTTAAAAGACAATTTTCCCCCGAATTCGCATAGCGACTTTGCGTTAATCTCGAACTAAGAAAAGCGCTAAATAAATGAACTTGAACTTGAACTTTTCGAAATGTAGCACATTGTGATAGAGTTCATTATCTTCATCATACATTTTTCGAGATGGTAATTTGGGGTTTTCTTGAGCTGTCGGCCAAAATCATCAATATTAAAACAATAAAAGGCTTGAACTACTTTCAGTTGTGTGTAGGGCTGGGCGATTATGCAAAAAAATCTAAATCTCTGGGTGATGAATTAAAACAGATTGATCAAACATTTTAACCCAATTACGATTAATGAATTATTATTTTATTCATTTTTTTTTTTTTTTATATTTTTTCCCCTCATAGTTCACTGACAAGTTTTATACAATAAATATGCTTGCATTAAAAGTGAGAGATTTTTTAATAAGATGTGCATTATTTGATTTTAAAATAATTGAAGAAAACACACACAGATCTTCTATATGATTATTTATTGATCAACAACTATAAAAATAAATAACTTTACACATTTGATAACAGAATAAAGCAATTTTCATATTTTCTAGTTTACATGGAAAATGAGCAGTTCTCTTCTAAATAAAAGCCGAATAAAGGACTTTCAATTCAATTCTAATAAAAAAATATTTATCATGTATGTGTGCGCGTGTGTGTGCGTGTGTGTGTGTGTGTGTGTGTGTGTGTGTGTGTGTGTGCCAAAAAATGCTAATACCGGTAATATTTTTAATCAAAATTTGAATAAAAGTAATTATGTAGTTATAAAAAATCCCAAACATTAATAAAATTGAAAACATGTTTAAATATAAACAATTGCCCTATATTGCCCGTTTATATTGTTTCTAGTTAACAATGTAGCAGACGTTTATTCTCACTCTTGACACATCGACATTTGAAATTATTCGAAGCTTTTTAAAATCAATGATTCATTTTAATATTAACTGAATATTATGAATTTATGAGCTTTTTATTTATTTATTATAATTATGTATTAATGAAACAAAAAATGAAGCTCTTACCGGTGTCGGCGCCGACCTGTGCTGCGAGCGTGGCGTACTGCAGCGCCTCCGTGTGGAGCTTGTGATTGGTCAAGAGATCCGTGAGTTTACTCAGCAGCCGGAATTCTGAGCCGACGTCTCTGATGCTGCGTGCAAACGGCAGGCTCCCGTCCTGCGGCGAGAAACGGCCATAATAAAAAAAAAATGTTTTTAAATGAAAAAAAAAGTGTGTTTTTTTGATGGGACGCACCCTGTAGAAGGGAACGGCGGCCTGCTGGTTCCTGTGGCCTTTGAAGAACACGTCCCCCGCTTCCTCGTAGATGCTCATGGCGAAGCTGGGGTCGTTCATCCTCAGCGCCGTTTTGACCGCGGCCTGGACGCACGGGTCACGTGACGTTTGACATAGAGTCACCACGTTTCTTGCAAGAAAAAACTCGAAACTGCTTAGGAGTGTTTCGCTTAGGATTATTATTCAAAATGCGCTTTTAAATAATAATATAAATAATAATTATAAATAATGAAAACTTTATTTAGAAATAAAAAAAATAATAATAAAAAATGAAAAAAGCTATAATAATAATATAATAAATAATTCAATAATAACATAAAACTTAGGGATGCACCGATACTACTTATTTGTAAAAAGAGTACTTGCATTTCAGCACTCGCCGATACCGACTACTTAGTAAGAACATAATTCAAATTCTTTAGTCATATAACTTAACAAAAAATGTGCTTGTTTGGAATTAAGAACATTTTTTTTTAATTAAAATGTTGTATGCAACATATTACAGAACAACTAATTATTTAAAAGAAACAGTGAGTGTCGTATCGTTTCAGATTTTTCAGTATCGATACTTATTGAAAAATCGATATTTTTGACAACACTACTCCCCTAGTGATTAACCCCTTACACGCCCATTTGTGCACATTTCTGGTATTGGTGACCGATATTAGCAGACTTTTAACGAGTACGAGTAATACTCGATACCGTTATCGATGCATCCCTAATAATATTAATAAAAAAATGTTTTTTTTAAATTAATGAAAAAAAGATTATTAATTTGGTTTGAAAACCAAATAGGAAAATATTTATTTAGTTGCTAGATTTGCTATAAAGCAAATGCAAAAGCTTATACAAATACAAATCATAAAAAAATCATAAAAACACGTCATTATCAGAAGAATTGAGGGTGTTGGACACTAGTGATTAACCCCTTACATGCCCATTTACGCACATTTCAGGTATCGGCGCACTTTTAACGTTATTGTGGTCGATACTACGATAATAGTGAATCCCTAATAAAATGTATAAAAATAATTTAAAAATATATATTATTGAAAAAATTAATTATTAATAAAACTGTAAGAACCAAATAGGAAAAAATATTTATTTAGTTGCTAAATTGTGGAAAAAATATATATTTTGCACCGTTTTAATTATAAATAGTGAAAAAATATATTGACAAAATCATAAAAAAACACAGCACTTCTCACAAAAAATGAGTGTTTATCTATTCTGTACAGAATGTGTTCTCCATCTTACCTGAAGGTACATGTCAGCCAGCTCGTCCTCATGGATCAGGTAGTAGATTCGACCCACTTGCAGCCACGTCTCGGACTCTTCCTGTCTTCTGCCCAGGTCTATGGAGATCCTCAAGCTTTGTTTGGAGTAATCCAGAGACTTCCGCGAAGAGCTGCAACCATTCGTCCCAAAGTGACCCGGGGTTCTCGTGTGGTTGTGGGCGGAGCTCTTACTTCTCGGTGTTGAGTGACAGGTAGAGGGCGCTGAGGAGCTCCAGATACTCTCCCTCCAGCTGTTTGTTCTTCAGGGTCCGGCACAGCGCCACACAGTGTTCGTAGTACACGATGCACTGCCCGTACAGCAGCAGCTCGGCGTAATGCCGACTTAGAACCTTCGCCACAACCATTTGACCTGCGGGTGAAGGAAAATGTTTAGGAATATCTAGAATTGATGGAACGTCAATAGATTATTAATGTAAATATTGATAGTGAAGTGATTATTAGAGGTATGCACTACTTATATATTTAGCTCCCGTACTTTTTGGACTATAAGAAAAAACGTATACAAATTGACTGGGGGCTCATTCTAAAAACTGAGTGCCTTTTATGTGAATTTATGTTGTTTAATGGGGCGCCTTATAATCTGCAATATATGACACAGTCAAACAGTGAACTATTGAGGAGAGGGAGAAAGAGAGAGAAAAAGAGACGGGGAAAAAGTCTCAGAATGAGAGAGACAATTGAAAACGAGACAGAAAAACGAGACATGGAAAATGAAAGACAGTACAGAGAGATAGACAGAAAGTGAGAGTGAGACAGAGAGAAAGAAAGAGAGACACGTGAGAAAGAGAGTGAGGCAGAGAGAAGCAGGAAACAGATGGGGGAAAAACAGAGCGAAAGAAAAACACTGGATTGAGAGACAAAAGTAAGAAAGATGAATGAAAGAAAGAAAGAATGAAAGACGACAGGCATGACCAAGAGACATCACAGACAGTCCCAAGAGAGAGACAGAAAAACATGACATGGAAAAAAAGACAGTACAGAGAGATAGACAGAAAGTGAGAGTGAGGAAGATAGAAACAGAAAATAGATGGAAAATACACAGAGAGAAAGACAAGGGATTGAGAGAGACAAAAGAAAGAAAGAAAGAAAGAAATCATGAAAGAAACAAGCATGTGAGAAAGAGACCAAGAAAGAGGGAGAGAGACAGAAAATCAAGAGATGGGTAGGAAAAAAGATAGACAGAAAGAATGGGACAGAAAGGGACAAGAAAGAGTGAGACATAAAGAAAGAGAAAGACATGTGAGACAGAGAGAGGGAGACAAAAAAATGAGATGATTAGAGAAAGAGATAGACAGACAGAAAGTGAGAGTGAGACAGAGTGAGGCAGAGAGAAACAGAAAAGAGTTGGAAAATAGGCAGAGAAAGATATAGGATAGAGAGACAAAACTCAGGAATAAAGAAAGAGACATGAGAGAGACACACAGAAAAACAAGAGTAGGATAGGGAAAAAGATAGACAGAAAGAATGGAACAGAAAGACAAGAGTCAGTGGGACAGAAAGAAAGAGACAGACATGTGAGATAAAGAGAGAAGGAGACAAATACAAGAGATGGGTAGAGGATAGACAGAAAGACATTGGTTTGAAAGAGACAAGAGTGAGATAGACAGGATGAGACAAAGAGAAAGACAGAGACCTTTAACTAGTGACTTTCTGGTTCAGCGAGTCACTTCTTTGTATTTCTATTCATTTTCTATCCTTATTTTACTGTGTTTTTATTGCATTTTTTTACTTCACAGTTTGTTCTGTAATTTATTCATATTTTTATCTTTTATGTCTGTTCATTCATTCATTAATTGATTCATTTTTTTATTTATTGGCGCCTTTCTAGACACTCAAGGTCGCCTTACAGAAACACAACAACATTCACACACACACACACACACACACACACACGCACCAATTTGTTGAGTTTATCAAGCTTATAATATGCATTTAGAGTTGTATAATTAGTGTTTAAAAGGAGTTAACATTTTCTATGACATTTACGGTTTGTGTATGTGTGATTCTGGGCCTGTGTGAAGAAGCGCGAACAAAGGCTTCTCTGCTTAACTCCTTATCTAGTTTGAAAGAATGTGTGATGGGGGGAGCGAAGAGCCAGATGTGTGAGCCATTGTGTGTGCCATTTCTGTGAAATGTGTGTGTGTGTGTGTGTGTGTGTGTGTGTGTGTGTGTGAGAGTCTATTGTCTGAACATGAGAAAACCTTGAGTGAAGAGAAGTTTTATCTCTGGCTCTCTGACAACAACACTGTGATTTGCTAATCGCTAATGCTGCATGTTGCTATTCTTTATGGTTTTTAATAAACGGGAGTCGGGGAGAATTTCAGTTAGAAGGAAGAGGTGTTTTTTTATTTTATCTTTTATTTCTTATTATTTCTAGAATAAGTTTTGGCAAGATCCATCTAGCAGCAAATTAAGATAAGATTTGAAAAGACCGATAATAGACCCTGACAATATCTCATTTTTACAGTATTTTATTATATTACATTTGTATCTTTATCTTCTTTTTTTATTATATTTCTTGCTTTAGTAGCATCCCCCTCCCCCAATATCAAATTTTTACAGTATTTTATTATATTACATTTGTATCTTTAATCTCCTTTTTTTTATTATATTTCTTGCTTAAGTAGCACCC
>CM051502.1:239572-250251 GCA_028031935.1 Paedocypris micromegethes | reverse complement strand
CCCCCCCCCATGTTTAAATGCTGGACAATTGAAAATTACATTTCACTTCGTGTTGTACCAGGTAGAATGTGAATGGGACAAATAAAAGTTTGAATTTGAAACCTGAGATATAGAGACGGCGACAGAGACAAACAACCACATGGGGAAGAGTGACAAACCCAGAAAAATATCGAGAGAGACGGGTGGATTTTTGTGGAAGCGTTAATCGAGAGCTGGATTGATTTCTGTTGTTACTCTTGCCTTTGTGACGGAATCCCTATCAAGTTATTTGCCGGAAGGTGATGCTTTATTGACAAAAATCACATTGGCGTGGTAAATTCTTTTTTTGGTGGATTCATTGTGTTATGAATTTGTGTTTGTTTCTCCTAATTGATATGTGTTTGGCCAAATTGTGTTCAGGTGATGGCAATATCCTGTTTTCTATTTAAAGGAGGGGACGTTACTCTAATCGGTGGTGTGAAGTCTGTAGGAAATACTGGTGAAATCTGAAATCTGAAGTAATATGCGAGTTTGCTTTCAGCTCATTGTTTTGCCACACTTTTGTTTATCGTCTGTATATGTGTTTTTTTTTTGATAGTGGAGTTTTAGGGAAGAATTTATCATACGTTTGTATTGTAAACATGTATTTTGTATTGTAAAGTATCACTTTTGTCTGAAATATTAGGCCATTTAGAGGGTTTTTCAGAGCTTCGTTTTGTTGGTTATTTTTCGTGGTGAAGCATTGCACTCTTTACTTTGTGGTCAAGGAGGGAAAATAAACAATTCTCTCTGCAATCACCCTAGAGTTGGTAACACCTGATTCCTCCATGGCGTCCTACTCACTGTGCAGGTTGTTGGCGCTGATGGCGATGAGCAGACCCATCTCGAAGCACAGCCGGACCTCCTGACTCCCTCCCCGCTCTCTGTAGCTCCTGCCCAGCCACAGCAGAGTCTGGACGTGCTCCTGATCGCTGGGACTCTCCCAGAGACCCTGAAACAGATGAAGGGACTTGCGCAGGAAGCACTCGGCGAGACACGGAGACCCCGTCCACAGCCACAAGCAGCCCAGGTTGGCCAGTGCCAGCGCTTCGTTACGCTTGTTCCCGCTCTCCCGGGAGATCTTCAGGGCGCTGAGCAAGTTCCTCGCCGTCTCCTTCACGTCACCCTGCTTGCGGAGGCAGAGGGCGAGGAGGTTGTGGACCACACCGCGCTGCGTGGGACTGTCCGTCTCGTTGAGGGACTTGAGCAGAGGGTGAAGGGTGGACTTGGCCTGCTGGACCTCCTCGGTTAGAATCAGGAGCCAGGCCAGAAGGACGGAGGCCTCAAAGCGGTCCTCCTCGTTGCTGGGACTTCCCGTCTGTGCCGCCTGGTAGGCGTAGGGCACGGCTTTCTCCAAAGCCCCGTGCTGCTGGTAAACGCTGGCCAGGCTCAGGCACAGCTCCCTCTGAGTCTTCACGTCGTCCCCGTGACTGGCTATGAACAAGGCCTTCTGGAGGTACACCAGCACCTGCGCAGGAAGCACCGACATGTTCTCCTTCCAGTGCGGATTGAGCCTGGCCGCGTTTTGGATGAAGAGTTCGATCTTCTGGAAGGCCTCGTCTAGCGAGAGTCCCTGTCCCGAGTCCAGACTCAGAGAAGCCAGAGTCAGGTGGGGCAGGTACTTCTTGTGATAAAGTCTGCAGAGCATCCAGTTGAGGTCCACGGGGCTGATGGGCTGGTCGTCTGGAGACAGGCTCATGGTGAGGAACTGGAGTCGCTCCACGAACGGCAAAGCTTCTTCTGGTTTCCTCACGCGCAGGAAGAGGCTGAGAGACAGGTAGCAGGTTCTCGCCTCCAGGTGCTTGTCTTTTCGCAGGATGGCTTTGCGCATGATCGGTTGGAGAAGCTCGAACTCGTCGACGGAGCAAAAGTCGTGGCAGGGAAGGGACACGATCAAAGCACTCGCCTTGTCCAGGGTGGACGGGAGCTTGTCCGACATCTTCTGCTTGAGGTAGACGGACGTGAGGTTGGTGTAGAGGGCGATCAGAAGAGGCTTGTCGTTGAAGCCGATTACTGGGATCTTCAAGGCTTCCTCGTAGTACACACGCGCCTGCGAGAACTTCAACTTCTTGGCACACAGCCGGCCCAGAAGGAAGCAGGTTCTCCGGTGAGCCCACAGCATCCCGCTCTTCTTAGCGGCTTCTCGCAGAGTCTCCAGCTGCTGGAGAACCTCGTCGTCCGAGAGGCTGTTGAATAGGGTTTCCAGGAAAGAGTAGGACAGGTCGTACAGGGGCTGAAAACTGTCTTGGAAGTGTTCCAGGTCCAGCAGGGTCAAGATGGGGTCGCATCGTTCCACCTCAGACACATCCCAGATCCCTTCGTCCATGAAGTTCAGAGGGTCTTCCTCGTACTCATCCAGCTCTCTGAATGTGTCCTCCAGGCTGAAGGAGAAGACCTCCGAGTCTCGCTCCAGGTGATTGCGAGAGGAGCTCAATGAAGGTCTCGGGGACGACTGATGGGGCGTCCCGTCGCTCTTCTCTGATATGGTGCTTCTCCGATGGTCCACTGCGGCTTTCTGCTCTGCAGGTCACATGAGGGTGTGTTAGTTACAACTTAAGGCCAAAAAAACAAAATGGAAAAAGGGACGTAAAAACTAAAGATGATGTAGTAACTAAGGCTAAATGATGGATAATAAATGGAAATTGTGATGTCATTGTGTAAATGTTTACTGTTTGTTCTCATTATGGGCGGAGTCAGAGTGAATGTCTGTTTTTTTTTTTCCATTGGTCCTGGTTTGTGTGTCATTTTACTGTGTGTGTGTAACTTCACTGGATGGGAAACTACAATTTAAATACGACCCCTAGTGGCCACTAGTGGTGTAAAGTACTTGAGTAAATGGACTTTATTACTTTGTGCTTGCACTGAGTATCAAAAATATAAGCAACTTTTACTCTCCACTTGACAACATTTGTGATTGAGTATCTGTATCTTAGTCTACTACATTTGAATAAACACTTACCGTTACTTGTTACATTGCAACATAGCAAGTCAGCATCTTTTTCTACCGCGTTTAATTTCTTTCTTTTAATTTCGGACGAGGTGATATCGCCATCTGCAGGATGCTGAAGGTACTGGGTACTATTTATCAGCTGAATATTGTGAATTTGCGGGTCATGACATGTTTCATATGTAATGCACAGGCGTGTTACCTGACTTTGGACTGTTGCGTATGTAAGTGAAATCGGAGTCGTCGAGTCTGTCTGTGAAGGAGAGAATTATAAAGGAGAGGATAATATTCCAGCGTGTGGCTAGACTGAAGTACACTCACCCAGCCTGTAGACGGTGCTGATGTCACTGGAGAAGATGTGGCTCAGCAAGTCAGAGTTGCTCGGCTCAAAACACGGACTTAACTTGGCCAGAGTCTCTCGTTCCTCCTCGCTCAGGAAGACTAGATGTCCATCGCTGTGAGAATAGAAGAGCAAAGGCAAGCTTGAGAATATTATTTTCATAATCGTATAACCTTTTGAATTGAATTGAATTGAAAAATCCTTTATTAGTCCTTATGTGTAAAACTCGTATAAATAGCTAGAAAGGGTTTAAAATTTTTTAACTCAAATTAACTATTCTCATTTTACAGTGTTTTATTTTACGTATTTTGTTTGTTTGTTTTGATTCAAATATCTGTTTGTTTTAATTATACTTTTAATTTCTTACAAACAATTCTTCATTTTTGTATTGTAGTCACATTGTTTGTTTTGTTGTTAAAAAAAACATAACCTTGTTGATTTAATTGGCACCATCCTATTTATTAGCATCAGTGTATTTAGCGTCATGCTACACAATTATCACGTTATTTAGCAATATGCTAGATGATTCAAGTTTTTTTTAAATCATGTTACACGATTAGCAGTGGGATATTTATTATCATGCTACATGGTTAGCATCATGCTACATGGTTAGCATCATGCTACAAGGTTAGCATCATGCTACAAGGTTAGCATCATGCTACGTGATTAGCATCAGGTTTGTCGTCAACACATGGAATGGATTTCAGCAATTGACTTACAGAGGTTTAATATTCTCAGGTTTCACATGGGCTTTGTGAACGAATCCAGTCTCTCCAGTGCTGGGGTTTGTTCCGATGAACATGTTTAGAGTGTTGAAAAGGAATCCCTGGATCTCGATGACGTCTCCCTGGCACAGATGCAGCTCGTCTTTAACTAGTGGATGATGGTCCACCGTAGCCACACAGGAGCCCGACACTGATGAGAGAAGAGATTAACGCCACCTAATATAAAACGTGCTTTTTATGGTAAGTTTTAGGGGCGATTGGTCTCACCAATTGGATGATTAAAACTTCCGTCCACATCTGGAATTCCTCCAGCATGTCCAGGATATTTCTTTAGAAACCATCTACAAAACATAGCGAATAGGGTTAAAAATAATAACAAAAAAATCACATGGCATTTATAAATTCATCTCATATATATTATATATATATATATATATATATATATATATATATATATATATATATATATATATATATATATATCAATCTTCTACCCTGCCACACGAGGGCACACTTTTTAGTTTGCTTTCAGTTTTAAAAGCGCTTCATAGATTTTTAATCAGAAACAGCTGCACATTCTTTCACTTTCCGACCTTTCCATTATAGCTTTTATCTTAGATTTAATAATATCGTATTTATGCGAATATAAGCACCCAGTTTTTTTTTTTTTTTTTTCAATTTTAGCGGCTCGATATAATCGGTTCTTATAATTGCTGATTTCAAATATCATCGTAAATATAAGCGCTCATTTCTTTACATAATGGTTCTGGAGGCAGACGTGCGTGTGAGTTTTTATTAGCTCAGAATTAACAGAAATAAAGGAACATTAGAAACGTTGCGGTACTTAACAGGGACAAAATAACACTGCAAGAAGTAAGATTAAACTAAAAACAATCGTTAATATTTTAACAGACAGACCATATTGCTTCCAGTAGTCATGCTAAAGGCTAACGGGCTAGCGCTTGAAAGCGAAAACAGAAAACAGTTCAAAACGAAAAACACAATCAAAGTCAAGCACCATCAAATGGCTCTGTCTGCTACACAGAAAAAAAACATGACTGTTGTAATATTTACGTCTAACACAAACCGAGCTCAGTCAGCTTTAGCGCAAAGGCTCATGGGAACCAGTGAGCAGCAAAGCATGATGGGAGTCGTTGTTCCGATTGCTAAAATGGATTATTGTAAGTAAAACGACATTGAAGTGACATGAGTCACAACAGAAAGATAAAACTTATTTAACATAAGACTGTTAAACCAAAAAAAAATAGTATTTTAAAGAGAAAATTCACGTAATTTAGCCAGATTTAGAACCTAAAGTTTTGTTTTTCTCGTGCCTCAAAAATCAGGCGGGTGCTTATATTCACGTGATGCTTATATGCGCGTAAACACGTTATATGTTTCTCAATCAAGCAAACATAATACGAAAGCCAGTGTCACTCACTGATAAAAGGGATACGGCAGCGGTTGCATGTCGTGCACTGGCACCAGGCCGTGTTTGCCCGTGGAGAGCAGCGTACCCTCCCAGCTGCCATCTTGCCCTATGTCCTTCACCAGCACCAGCTGGTTCTTCTTGTAGGGCAGCTCAACGTCTTCCTCGCTGCTGTCACCGTTACACAAAGCCTTGGCGAAGAAGGCCCCTGCCACCAGAAACCACAAGTGCATCATGGGTCATTTGGGACACGCTGGATGTTGTTTTATAAATTCTGAGAGGTTCAGCAATAAAACAGCGTTAAAGATAATGTCATGGTTAAAAATAGCTGCTTGTTCCATAAAGGTGTTTATTGTGTTACTGGTGTCCCCAGGCCAGATTGAAGCCTGGACTCTTGCTTTACGTAAGCTTGTTGACAATCTGCCTGTGATAATTCCTAGCAGACAGATTTTTGTTTTGCGTAAGCGGAATTCAAGGAAACGTTGTGTCTAAGGCTGAAGACGCCCACACTCCCTCCGTTTCCCACCCTGTGACACTTCTGATTCATCTGCAAACTCATTCATCTCGTAAGCTTGTTCCCTTTCGAGGTCACGGGGAGCTGGAGCCAATCTGAGGTGGTGACACACTCCAGTAAGCAGAAGCAGAGTGAGTCTGCAGCTACTGACATTTGGCTGATGGAAAAGTCCTTAAAACGAAAAAATAAATAAAGTTTTCAACAAAAATGTGAAGATTGCAGGCGAAAGCAAAAAATCGAAAATCCATAACAAAAATGTTAAGCATTTCATAGAAATTTCAAATTTTTTGATTGATATTTTGCCACTAGTCTGAAAGTTAAAGATAAAACATATATAAATTATATACAAATATAGTAATAAAAGAAACTACCTTATTCAATGTTGTATGTGCAGGATTACATTTTGCAAGCAAATTTTGCTTGTTAAACTCTGTAAGTGTAAAGTGTACTTATAGTTATTAACCACAACCTTGATTTGGATTGGCTTAAAAGAATTGTATTTTATGGAAAACCACTTTTATGCCACTTTGATCTGGAAAATATGGGCCCTGAGGTCCAAAAGGTTAAGAACCCCTGCTATAGATAATATACTGAAACCTATACTATACTATACCAAAAACATCTAAAAACATATTTTCTATTTTTATTCAACCCCTCCGCTATGGTGGCCTTCTATTAGAGGTGGCCAGATGTGCGATAGAGCAATCTGTGACATATATTACTAGGGTTGCCACTATTTTTTTTATTTTAGATTGAAAAGATCAAAATTAATCGACACAATTCGAAGCTCCTGTTTCACTGAAGTCGGCGGTGTGGACGTTTTTGGATTTCCAGTGAGTTAAAAAAAACGGTTTTAGGCAAAGATAAAGCTCTGACCAGGCCTTGGCCATCTCAAAGGAGTAGTTTATTGGAGCTCATTTGTCTATTGTAGCTTATTTGCTTCGTTTTGTCGATTCTGGTTCTTACCTTCCTGTAGAAGAAGCCCGAGGTACAAAGTGGCCAAGTGGTCCTCATCCACCGTGATGCAAATCTCCACATCGCTCAGCAGAGCCGGGTCCAGCCACAGCGACTGGTCGCAGAGGAAGTTCTCCAGACATCTGGCCACAAACCCTGGCCAATCGGACGTGACAAATCAAGAAGCCGAGAGCTGAGGAGTGAGAAGAGAACCTACCGAGTGCCAGATAGGTGGAGAACTTCCAGATCTCCTCCACGGTCTTAAAGGTGATGACGAAGCTGTCCTTCTCAGCGTGAACCAACACCAGACGCGCCGACAGATCCTGCAGGATTGACAGCTCCAGTGAGCATCGGACGAAACTCAATACACCCAATCGATGGTGAAGACCAGATCCATCTCTGACCTTGAAGAGCTGAGCAACGTCCTGACTGTTGCTCTCCACCACACGTAGTCTGGTGCGTAGGGCTTCTTGAAGCTTCACGTCCGGCTCAGGCCTGGACCTCCTTCTCCCGCTGAACACCAGAACCACATCTCCAAAACACAGAGAGACTGAGGATGAGTGAGTTCCTATCTCATTCTTGACACATCTCTTCAACCAAGCATATATTTAACTATAATTAAAACTACATGTTTAATGACTTCATGTTAACGTAGAGGAAGGCTGCTCATGTCGAAGCCCGGAACCGAATCTCGAGTTCAAGTTCAGTGCATTTGAAAGGCGCTTTTCACTGTTACAACTGTCTCAAAACGCATGCGTGAAGATGTTAAAATAGATTGTGGCATTTTATTCATTAAATCTCACCTGCACCGAAGCATCATTACCATTTATTACTAGTGTTGGGAGCGTTCCTTTAAAAAAGTTATTAGTTACAGTTACTAGTAACTTTTAACAAAACGTAAATGAGTTAGTAATTGAGTTACATTGTTATAAAAGTAACTAATTACTAGGGAAAGTAACTATTGCGCTACTTTTTGCGACAATTTTTTTAAATTTGTCAAATAACATAGCTGCTGTCCATATTAATTATGTTAAATGAATGAAATGAAAACACTAAATAAAATAATAATTATTAAAATGAATAATTATATAAAGCACTGTACAATAATCTACACTATTTTAATAGTGTTGTGGGGCAATGTGAGAGACACCTATCAAGTTCAAATTAATATTGTAAATATTATCTTTAATACAGGGAGTAAAAAAACACAATAGATAAACCAAACTACTTTTAATATATATTGCACCGACTATAACTGGCCAACAAGTAAGTATAAATATAAATTATGCTTCTTAAGGAAATTAACAAAAGTAAATGAATACAATTCACAAAAGTAAACAGTTTAACAAGACGTGTTCTGTGCTCAATTTGATACTTAACAATGTACCAAAATTAAATAGCAATAACACAAATTTACAGTACACTCTTCCTACTCTATGGCTAATCTCTTCAGCTCATTGCTGACTCCTGCTGGGCGAGCGCTAGATTTAATCTAAGCCAATCATCACGTCTTCAGTCGCACCACGTGCACAAACACACCCATCACCAGTGATGCCCCGCCCACAAACACACACACCAGAGGGAAAAACAATACACACTCTGATCGGACCAAAACCACTTCAGTGACCACGATTATAGTAACGCAGCGTTTTTGTAAGTAACGATAACGGTGTTATAACTAAGGGAAGAAGTAATTGCGTTAGATTACTCGTTACTGAAAAAAGTTACGACGTTAGTAACGACGTATTCCCATCCCTGTTTTAATACATGTTTCGCTTTGTTTTTTCTAAACTCTCATAGCGGCTTTGAGTTGGTCTTGGACTGAGAAAAGCGCCACACAAATAAACTTGAACTTATTCCAATGAAAGTGTGATGAACCATTGATTGATGGATCTACTGGCACAGTGACTTCCAGAAGCATTAGCGTGTGCGCATTACAGCGTCTGTCCATTACAGGCCATTATGAAAATGCTTAAATGCTTCTACTCGTCTTCTCGGTCCACGCAGAAAATACCTGGCGAGAAGCGTTCACCGGCTGAAGAAACGCCGCAGCTTCCAGATCCGTCCATCTTCCTCCTCCAGTAAGTCTCTCTCCCCGTGTCTTCCACTTCCACCTCTGATTCCACTTCCTCATCTTCTGAGCCATCAGACGTGAGATGTGAGACGATAACAAGCAATCCCAGGTTTGAGTTATCAGATCAGTGTGTTATAAATGAGGGTTAGGTGCTGTTAGAGGAACTTCTCAGGTGCATTAACATCTGGACTTTGGTCACTAACGTGTCCATGACGTCTCCACCAGCACGTGAAGTTCTGGCCATAAGCAGGAAGTTGAAGGCAGATCATACGGCACTATAAATATCAGCCGATGCTCTCGTCTCCTTTCCTGCTTTATCAAAAGAAGGATGTCCTGCTCCTTAACTAGTGAAGGACAGACTCTTCCATTAGTTCGAATGATTTTCTGTTGTGTACAGTGGCTTCTAAATATATTTTGTTTCATTTTTGTGTCGTTTCATAATGTTTCTAAATATTCCCTGACCTCACATTAATTCGACTTCCATTATTATCATATGTTGACGTTTTTTTTTCTCGTGTTTTTCTCACTTCATTTTATTTGCATCTACCCAAATATTTATATTTTTATTTCCTCGTAATTCTATAATTAGTTGTTTAAACGGTACAATATTTTGATTTTCTAGGACGAACTTTTTTTTTTTTTCTCCTGTCGTACCTTTATTATACTATACATACTATACTTTTCTATACTGTATTTTTTCACTTGTCATATGTTTCACGTGTTTTGTAAATAACTTTTTAATAGCATTGCTCACTTCATTCATATTTTATTAGCTGTTGAAATATGCATATTCTTGTTTTGATTAATTATATTTGAATTCCATTACTATTTTCCAATATTGTAAAATATTCCACTTTTTTAACTACGGTACTTTTTTTTAACATAATATTGTATTTAACTCATTACAGTATTTTACCTCACCTACCTTATACGTGTTTGATATCATATCAATTATTGAAATATATATAGTGACAGATATTGAGATACTATTGAAATATTTATATATTTACATTGTTAACAATGAAAACATTTGGAAACAATTCACAATTCGGATTCAAATTCATCATTTATCAAATAGATTTTTTTTTCCATTATACGGTATATTATATAGTATAGTATAGTATATTTGTTTTATAAGAGTAAAACAAAAATAAAGAGAAAATTAGAAAGAGAAAATGCATAAGAGAATCGAATGAATAAAAGATGATTAGGAGAGAGAGAGAGAGAGAGAGAGAGAGAGAGAGAGAGAGAGAGAGAGTGTGTGAGTGTGTGTGTGTGTGTGTGTGTGTGTGTGTGTGTAGTCTTACCAGCTGCCATGGCATCACTTGGCGGGAAAAGTTCTCCGACGGCGGCTAAAGTGAAGGGCGGATCGTTCCATAACGCGTCAAACTCGGCCGGTGTGATCGCTGTGTTAAAGGGAGGTTGGTTAGGAGGGTTAGCGGGCTAGTTACAGAGTTAACTAGTCCTCACGGAAGCAGAAGCTCGGGGGACACACAATAATAAAACTGCTAACTTCATCCAAGTATTCCAGAACGTTCTAGAACCTCAAACGGGCAGCATGCGGACAACCTGGGTGTGTGTGTGTGTGTGTGTGTGTGTGTGTGTTGTGACAAGTGTTAGTGCCACAAACCAGAGACTCGGTCAAACAGCCACAGCGATGCAGATTTAGTCACACACA
>CM051502.1:209825-229825 GCA_028031935.1 Paedocypris micromegethes | reverse complement strand
TTATCCAATGGATGGATGGATTGTTGGATGGAGACATGGAAGGAAGGATGGTTAGATGGATGGATAATAGATAGAGAGACAGAAAGTCAGGCGAATGGATGGATGGTAAGAGAGAGAGAGAGAGTCAGATAGATGAATGGATGGATAGATGGATAGATTGATAGAGAGAGAGAGAGAGAGAGAGAGAGAGAGAGAGAGAGAGAGAGAGAGAGAGAGAGAGAGAGAGTCAGGCAAATAGATGAATGGATGGATAGATTGATAGAGAGAGAAAGAGATAAATGTAGAGAAGTGAGAGAGAGAGATAGAGAGAGAGAGAGTCAGGCAGATAGATGGATGGATAGATTGATAGATAGAGAGAGAGAGAGAAAGAGAGAGAGTCAGGCAGATAGATGAATGGATGGATAGATTGATAGTAAGAGAAAGAGAGAGAGTCAGGCAGATAGATGAATGGATGGATAGATTGATAGAGAAAGAGATAGATATAGAGAGAGATAGATAGATAGATAGATAGATAGATAGATAGATAGATAGATAGATTATCGTAGATCTGGATTATAGAGAGAGTGATGGATAGACAGAGAGAGAGATCCAAGCATCTGAACTGTATTCTCAGCTGATGAGTGGCTGGATTAGTTTTGCTCACATGTGCCCTACACACACACACACACACACACACACACACACACACACATAACTCTGATTCTTCACGTCTCCATCATGTGTCCGTCAGATGAGTGTGATGTGGCCAGCAGAAAGCAGATGGTCTGGTGGCACAGAAAAGCCCCCGGTGGTTGGACAGAATCCCACGGGTTGTGCTGATGACCCGGGGTGTAAACACGAGGCTTATGGTGTGTTTGCAGGGACATTGTCTGCTGTAGTGCGTTTTGATGAGTTGTGAGGTACATGAAAAGGCGGAGGAATTGCGGGAACATGAAAAATCGTGATTTTATTCCGTGATTTAATTTTTTTAATTTTATTATTTAGCATTTTCGGTGGCGTAAGTTGGGAGAAAGTAGGTTTACTTTGGCGAAAACTGGCAGAAACCTGGTAGAAAGTGTGTAATATTTCTGAAACCAAAGACTTATACTCATACTGATTAAATTTAGATTTATATTTCTGCTAGAATTAAGGATTTTTAAGCCGGGCATTTTTTTGTGATGATAACTAAGAGGCTAAGACACGTGTCACAATATTAATTTCTGATAAATTGTGTGCATTCGATTATCAGTGTAGCGCTTTCTCATTTTTTTTCCATCTAGTAAATCTATAAGATTGTGCCAGTTTATTTGTTTTGGCACTTTATTGTCTTGGGATTCCTCATTTTGACACATTTCCATGTTCCAGTCTTATTAAAAAAAGCAAAAAAGAAAAAAAAATGGCCCTAGCATGTTGCTTTTTTTTTCCGAGTATCAATATTTTTTAAAGTATCGCATCAAAGTTGAAATTTCTAGTATCGTGACAACACTAGTACTTACTTGTACACGTGTTGTCTTTAAAACTCATTAACTAAATTCAGCAATTCTTCATAAAATGAAAATGTTTGAATTTAAATGAGCCTAGAATAAGATATTTTTAACCTGAGTGCCACTTAAGACTTTTAACTTGAGTGCCACTTAACACCAGAAATCTAATTCCAATAATTCCTACAGTAATTCCAGTTTCTGACTGTTTCCGCCGCTGAAGGCGTCATAAACCTGTTTTTGCTGACGACAAATACAGTTATTTACCGCGGTATTTAGCGCCATGAGGCAGAAACCATGATTCCTACATTTTGACCAATATTGAAATTACAAAAGAATATTTAGGAGACTAAAAGAGACTGGCCGGTTTTTAATGTGCTTCTGCAATACATGACGGTGGGATAATATTCCTGCGCACGTCCAGAATTGATGTAAACTTTAGTCGTGTTTTCAAACAAGCATCAGTTAAAAAAAAAGAAAAAATGGATGTCTGAGATAAATCTGTCCTCGCTTTCCCTCACATCACGTGATCATAAAGCCGGACGCACATTAAACAGATTCAAGTCGTTTCCACCTTTGGCTGCAGCAACAAAGGAGAAAGCCTTGGAAATTGCTAATTATGAAAGAAAATACTGTGCAAATGTGAATTAAAATGTTAGATCTTTAATAGTTATGCTAGTAGACTTATCTTGTAGAAACAGTAGAACTTCTTCAGATCAACTGCATTATCGAGAAGAGTCGAAACAATCAGCCATTTTAAAAACGTGTGTCTTTTTGACAGGCTTCTGTTTGAATTATTTCGTTCAGTTTGTTAAACGCTATCTTCACGTTTAATGATGCGTCGGCTCTTGGCGGAGAGTTTGCGGTCCTGGCTTGTTTTAAACGACTGTAAAGTGTCCGGATGCCAGTCGATACCACGCTGAGCTAATGAAGCCGTTCTGCCCCGCCGCTGGAGTCAGTGCTGCCTCAGCATTCACCATCAGCATCTCTCACATCCATCACACTCATGCCTCCCTCACCAGCCTCGCCAGATACAAACACACTTCACCTCACACACTTACTTAATACTACACTTACCGTGTCTGTTTATTTATTTAACATGTCTTATCAAGACGCAGTGAGAGGTAGATGTTGAATAGATGTTGAATTTTACTTCTTTGTTTAATTTTTTTTTTGTGTTGCGCAGCTTATGTTGCAATAATGTTGTGCGCTTTGAGACGTGGACATGGAAGGAAGGATGGTTAGATGGATAGATATATAGATAGATAGAGAGAAAGAGTAAGACAGACAATTGGGCAGATACTGTGTATATGGATGGATGGATGGATGGATGGATGGATGGATGGATGGATGGATGGATAGATAGATAGATAGATAGATAGATAGATAGATAGATAGATAGATAGATAGATAGATAGAGAGGTAGGTAGATGGATGGATGGATGGATAGATAGATAGAGAGATAGAGAGATAGATAGAGAGGTAGGTAGGTAGGTGGATGGATGGATAGATAGATGGATGGATGGATGGATGAATAGATAGAGAGATAAATAAATAGATAGATGGATGGATGGATAGTTGGATGAATAGAGCGACAAACAGACCAGCCTATAGATTGATGGAGAGATGGATGGATGGATGGATGGACGGACGGAAGGACATGCAGACAGACAGATGGACGGACGGGCAGACGGAAGACAGACAGATGGATGGACAAATAGAAAGATAGAAAGATTGTATAACACAGTGGAGACGAGCTGTATTTTAGTTTTTCTCAATACAAGCTACAGATATACACCAAAATTATGAAAATAATCCAAACTGGTTGAGAGGATCATCATTGAGTTTTGCCAGTGTCCTCGGTGTCCTGAGGAATCCCATCTGACCGGCCCGTCCAGTCTCTTCCTGTCATCCGGTCTGCCACATTCACCCCATCCGATGGGATTTAAAACATGACTCCTCAGAAGACCCAGTCTGTCCTCACCTTTCTCAGATCTGCCACCAGTCTGTTAGTCCAGGCCAGTGTTTAGGTATTTAAAACATTTATTTCTCTTTTTCCTCTCATATGTATGACACAAATATGTGCAGATATACGTTAATGTATTTCTGTACACTGAGCTGAACTTCCTCTGTGTCATAACAAAACACGCATTGATTTTTAATGTGTGGTGCTTTTGTGCATCAAAAATAAACAACCTTAATATGTGAGCAAGGACATACAACAACTATGTTGCCTAAAACTTGCATTATTTATCCGTATACAGAGTTAGTACAGGGGGCACCACAAGGCTCAGTACTCGGCCCGATCCTGTTCTCACTCTATACGTTCCCCTAGAGCAGCAGTTACTAAATGACGGACTCTGTGAGTGAGTGAGAGAGAGAGAGAGAGAGAGAGAGAGAGAGAGAGAGAAGCGAACGTTGGGACCGGTGGGACAGAAAAAGGAAAAGATACAAACAAAACAATGTCACTGGCCAAGAAGAGAAAAGTGGACAGCAAAACTCTTTCATTCGTAATGGACAGATTTTTTACCCATTTGTAAGTTGAAACTTTTGAGTCAAGATGTAAATGGGCGTAAAAAAAATTTTTTAAATGCATTTCCTTTCTTTATCTTTTCGTTTTATAATTAGTCTTTATTTGACCATTTTTATACTTGCTTATTTTTAAAAGTAGCCCTGCTTTTATGTCACAGGTTAGATAATATTGTAAGTATATGCTTCGTTCGATGTTACGGAACAACACATTTGTCAAAATGTGATTTTCTGATTTGTTCTGAAATAAATAGATTTGACAGTCACATATTGATTATATGCAGGCTAATTAATAAGAATTATATATCTGTAAGTACATAAATAATATACGTACATATACTTCTGGATCAAAAATTCTGGTATTGTACCTCTTTTAGTTGAAAATCCCGGTTTCATTTCGGTCTTTCAGTGTTTTATAGATGGCACACTTTATATCTCTGTATAAGTACAAAGACTTTTGATGTTTTGAAAATATTTGATACAAAGTGACTGTTATGAATTAGTTGATTGATTGGTTGATTGATCGATTTGTTGATTGGTTTATTGATCAATTTGTTATTGATTGATTGGTTGATTGATTGATTTGTTGATTGGTTTATTGATGGATTGAATGGTTGATCGATTTGTTGATTGGTTCATTGGTTGATTTGTTATTGATTGATTGTTAATTGGTTGGTTGATTGATTGATTGATTGGTTGATTAAAAGTAAACACACTTTTAAAAACATGTAAACCTGTGTCATTTCTGTCGCCTGGCAATATCGCTGACTAACCGTACCACCGAAATCGACGAGTCTGTTATAAACTTCAATGTTGGTCATTCGTATTACAAGGTTGTTGAGAGGAGGTGCGGAGAGAGTTTCAGAAGGAACGAGTCCTAATGCTTCAGCGTGGAGGAGCTAATTGGAATGTGACACCTCGATATTATACGAGGAAAAGTGCCTAATTAGACACGGCGGAGAAACGTTTGCATACAGGGAAATGCTTTAATAGCTTGTTTAGCGGAAAACATCTGCCACCTTGTTGTCTTTGCTCAGCGTTGTCTGCATAAATCCCCCGTTCTTGTTTTCCTGGTAGAATCACTCCAGATGTGTTTCTCAGCTTGAATTTGCACGTCTCGCACTTCGCTCTTACAGAGTTTCAGAAGATCCAGTGTTTCTCCTGAAGTCGACAAAACTGTACAGATGTTTGTTGGTTTGTGGGTTTTTCCATGTCTTCTCCTTTGTAAGCCTTTGTGTTTCTGTCCTGAAGAGGTAGAGTAGCAACCTTAAAACCGTTGAAAAGAAAAGAAAAACTGAAAAAAAAATGGAGTTTGTCCAGAAAGTTTAAAAAGTTTTATCCGGTTAAAGTTAAAGGAAAAACCTGGTTGTGGTGCGGGTAAAGAAAACCTGATTGTGACTTTACTTCTTGTTACACCTTTGTTGATCAGTTTGCAAAATATACCAGAAAAATGTAATTTTCACATTTATTAAATGAAAAAAAAGCAATATGTGAGCTTTTCTTAAACGTGAAAAAGTGATCGATTAAACAAAAAATAAAGAATAAAAATAGAAATATGCTATGTGTGTGTGTGTACAAACTAGTACATAAATACAATTGTTTTGAAATAATTTAAATTAGTTTTTTTTTTGTCCAAATAATTCCTGATTACGTATTTAATATTTCAATAAGCGCAATCCTCTTAATATATATCAGAAATCAAAATCCCAATTTGTAAATCAGGGATTCTGATGTTATATTTCTGATATTAAATCAGAAATAACCGTTTACAATATAAAATATGTTATTAAATGTAAAATAATTAAAATCTAATTTATTTTGAATGTTTTTACTGGTTCCATTCAGAGATGTAAAGTACTTGAGTACACTTTAGGAGTTTTTGCACATTTTGTAAACATACAATATGTGTACATGTGTGTAATACATTTGATTTGTAATATAATCCAAGTAAAACCAAAGTAGGACGAACGCGTGACAAAACTGAAAAAATTCTTTAGACCTTGAAGCTTTAATAATTGAAATAGTTGAATTTATTGATTGTGTTGATTTATTAGGACTGCGTGAATTTTTTTTCCCCAATACATGAAATAAAGCAGTTTGGTACGTAGCAACCATTCCAATATAAGCGGCGATAGGCCGAGTAGCCGAGAGCAGATTGAAGTCCTTGAGACCCTCAGACCTCATTCTGTCTGGCCTCCAGTGTGAGTGATCATCGCTCTGACAGGGTCACTTCCTCTTCCTGACGCTCCACAGCCACTCCCACCAGCTGGGGATGCGCTGTGATTGGTCGGCCACTCCCCTTTGGGTTTTCACGTTTTTTAAATAAAAAAAAGCAAAATGTGAGCTTTTCTTAATCATGCGCAAGAGTGATCAATTAAACAAAAAATAGATAATGAATAAAAATAGAAATACGCTAGTGTGTGTGCGAATTAGTAAGTACATAAATAAAATTATTGAAATGGTTCTTTTTTTTTTGAACGTTAAAAAATCACCGCTCTGACAGGGTCACTTCCTCTTCCTGACGCTCCACAGGGGGTGCGCTGTGATTGGTCGGCCACTCCCCTGTGGGGCGTGTCCTGACTTCTAGACGGAGACGCTGATTGGCTCCTGGTCCCTGTGACCCAGACGTGGCAAAAGGGCTTAGGAGATGAATGAATAACAGACTAATTATCGTTTCAGTGTGTAGAGATGGATTTGTGTAAAACGTCCCCTCCCCCCAGTCACATACCTGCAGCACACACACACACACACACACAGTACATGCACTGCACACACACACACACACACACACCACACAGTACATGCACTGCACACACACACACACACACACACACACACACAGTACATGCACTGCTCACACACTCTGCACACACACACACACACACACACACACACACAGTACATCACTGCTCACACACTGCACCTTCACACACACACACACACACACACACACATTCACACACACACACACACAGTACATTCACTGCGTCACACCTCTGTACACACACACACACACAGTACATTCACTGCCCACACACTCTGCACACACACAGTACATTCACTGGTCACACACTCTGTACACACACACACACACACACACAGTACATTCACTGCGCACACATTCTGTGATACTTTACACACTACACACACACGGACTCACACTACACACATTTCATTCAAACAAAATGTACAAACTCAGACTATACTGCACACACATTTATACATACACTATACACTCAGACTATACACACTATACACCACACACACAGACTATACACACTATACACCACACACACAGACTATACACACTATACACCACACACAGAGACTATGCTTTTCCTGTATACACTGTAGACGAGCTCACACATTATGCAGACTACACATATACAATATTACACACACACACACACACACACACACACACACACACACACACACACACACTGTGGCCTGTCACCTTCACTCTCACTCAATCCTGTCTGACTTTAATCCCCGACCTCCTTCATCTGCTACTCATCTTCTCTTCTCTCTGTTTTCATCTATCTATCTATCTATCTATCTATCTATCTATCTATCTATCTATCTATCTATCTATCTATCTATCTATCTAATTATCTATACATGTATCCCCATCCCCCACTCCACCCAGTGGATTACATTATCATTTTACGTGAATATTTTATATAATATATTTAAATAAACAATTATTTTTTCATGTTTTTCAAAATCTATTACACTTTTAGTTTAAATAAGTGGTGTGTGTGTGTGTGTGTGTGTGTGTGTGTGTGTGTGTGTGTGAGTGTGTGTGAATAACAAACATTTTTAAATAATATTTTTATTCTGAAAAAGTGATGTTTTATGCTTGTGTGTGTGTGTGTGTTTAATGTGCAGTATTCAGGTGTGTTTATGGCAGGTAAAGTGTGTGATGGTGTAATTCGGTGGCTGTGATTAACTGGGATTTCTCGTCTCTTTATATCACTTCACAAACACCGAATTAGTGATGTAACGCGCCGTCTATTTGACTGACAGGAAGTGAAGAGCAGATTATTTCTAGGCGTCTATATGAGAAAACAAAATTACTGTTCAATTTAGGGCCGAAACAGAAGCAAAACTACAGTAAATTCTACAGATGTATAATTATATTCATTTCAGATTAGAAATAATTTTCCATTAGATTAAAGTGGTAAACAGACGAGAACACCTTTATTTTATACTTTTCTAAACTGTAAAAAGAATTTCCCCACTGATGGATGAATAACGTTTCAATGATTATTATTATTATTATTATTATTATTTATTTATTTACTTCATAGTCTGTTTGGTCACGTGATCCTGTGTCATGGCACTCACACACGTCAGGATATCTATAATTGTTGTTGCACGTGTTAATACACATTAGTAATATCGTTTGGCCATAATTAATAGCAGGAATGAGTGAACTTCCTCCGTCGGGCCAGAATCATTTCCTGACTCGGCACTTTTTCCTTCATGCCAGATAAAGGCAGATGAAGAGCAGATGTTCCGCTGAAGTGATGGAGTCAAGACTTATTTAACGCCTTCATTGCTAGTTTTGTTTGTGTAATAAGGAGATTGTTAGAACAAAAAGTTCATTGATAAAGGAAAAGTACGGAATCCGATTAGTGCCAAAAATATCAAACGTAAATTCACATTTACGTTTGTGTTTCTGTTTTTCGCTTGCAATCGTCATGTTTTTGTTTGAGACTTTTTTTTTCGCTTCAGATTTTTTTGTTCGTTTCATTTTTTTCTTGTTTGGACTTTGGGGACTAGCTTCATGTGGGGGCGGTCCTTACTCTGATTGGCTGGTGAGATGAACTCGCTCGCTGAACTCCTCCGCACTTCCTGGTCAAGCAGCTGCCAATCTCATTCTCAACAGCCAATCAAGGGAAAAGCGGAAAGAAAATCTGAAGCGAAAAAAAAAGGTTTCAAACGAAAATGTGAAGATTGCAAGCAAAAACGTAAAAAACATGTGTACGAAATGTGAAGCATTTTCGTTGGTTTCTTAGAAATGTATGTTTGATAATTTTGGCACTAATCTGATTTAATAGAAAAGGAAAGTAAAAGGAAAGAGTGGGCAAAAAAAGATAGAGAGAATAGAGAGAAAGAAAAAATGAATGGAGTGAACGTTGCAGAAAGAGTTGTGAAGGAATGAAAAAAGAGCCGAAGAAAGAAAGAAAGAAGTGAAAGTGGCAGAGGCGGTTGTGTAGAAATGAAAAAATGGAGCGGAAGAAAGAAAGAAAGAAAGAAAGAAAGGAAGGAAGAAAGAAAAAAAGGAGTGAAAGTTGCAGAGGTAGTTGTGTAGGAATAACAAAGGGAATGAAAGAAAGAAAGAAGAAAGAAAGGAGTGAAAGTTGCAGATGTAGTTGTGTAAGAATTAGAAAGGGAGCGAAAGAAAGAAAGAAAGAAAGAAATGAGTGAAAGTTGCAAAGGTAGTTGTGTAGGAATGAAAAAAGACAGCAGAAGAAAGAAAGAACAAACGAATGAACGAAAGAAAAAAAGAAAGAATGACCCTACAGAGGGCAGACCCGCTCGCTGGTCTCGTCTAGCTTTCATTCCAAGTCCATTAGGAAGAGGACGAAAGCTCGGGTGGAAAGAAAAAGAAGAGAGGGATAGAGAGGAAGCGTGAAGCGGAGTGAGATAGGAGTAAGTGTTGTGTTGTGTTGCAGTGGCGTGTCAGCAGAGCTCGCGCATCCACTGCTTCCGCTGCCGGGACGTGTGTAAAGGCGAGGTGGTGCGAGTACAGCACGTGCACTTCCACATCAAGTGCTTCACCTGTCAAGGTACGTAACACTCACTCTCACTCTCAAGCACAATTACTTGAGTAGTTTTCCTACCCGGGAGAATTTACTACCCGTGTGCAAAAGTTAACCCCGCGCTTGTGTTTGTGCATTAATAATGTTCGCGGGTCAGTTTGACACCGGGGGACTTTTATTCTGCATATAAGTGTCCGACACCAAAAAGATTCACAGTGTGTGTGTGTGTGTGTGTGTGAGACAGTTGCAAAAAATAAAAAATCATTGTTGCAAAAAAACAAATAGTATTTGATCTTTCTGACTCTTTTTAGCTTTTATTTTGTCTGAAGGGTCAAATTGAGCCGAACATTATCAATGTAACAAAAACATGTAGCGGGTGTTACAAATATGTCAACTGATACATGTTTTGCTTATATGTATTTTACACTAACAAAGGCAAGGAGAAGTTTTGAAGTGAAAACATACTTTTAAGTATTTTTATTTTATTTTTAATCTTTTAACACGGGTAAATTTGACCTGAACATAACCTTTGTGCCACAAACATGTAGCGTGTGGTGTTACACTATATGTCAACTGAATCATTATAATTTTCATATGATAATTACACCAAATAAACCAAGCAAGAGAATTTTCAAAGTGGAAAACTACTTACATTTTTTTTACATGTTTAAACTTTGAAAACGGGTCAAACTGAACCGAACATAATAGGAGGGTTAAACAATTACGTCATGTTCTGGCCACCTCGGGAAGTAGAAATGGATAGTTAAATCAATCTTAAAATGTACATTTTAACTATTAATTTGACAGTCCTACTAAAATAAAATGAAGAATATAAAGAAGTTTAATGGAGCTTGAACATTTCCCACAAGTCGCCTGCTAAGAAGACGAAATGTGTATTTTTTTTTAACGTGAATGCATGTAGATGGTAGGAAATTCTCCCAGGTAGGAAAGAAATCTTAGAACACAATCTGAACGGCAACGACGCGTCACGCTGAGAAATTAAAAACGAGATTAGACGCCGTTCAGCGCAACACGTGGACTTGCTTTGCTTGAAGAGGTTGCCGTGGTGACGGTCTCCCTGCGCCTGATTGGTGGATACTCTCAGCAACACAATCAAATCAACCAATCACCAATAGCCTGTTAGTGTTTGGTGTGGTGGTGATGGTTCAGCGACTGGAAGAGAGCAAATAATGCAAAAACGACTTGTTATTTTAAATGCACTGGATTATTAGCCATAAACAAACATGTTCTTCATAACGTTTATTTTTTTTTTTCTCATCAGTTAGCGTATTATAACACGAAGCAAAATTAACAAACTTCGGTAAATTCATTCACAGTAGGTTGTTTCACATAGCCACACCAAAACAATTAAAAACCCTAAAATAAAATAAGAAATGTAAAATGTAAAAAAATTGCTCCATCTTTCTACTCCTCCTCCAAAATTACATAAATATACAAGATAAAATAAATCGAAAGTACCTAGGAGACAGCACATCTGGGAATATTGTGCTGTTATGAACAGACGATATTGACCTTGACCCTGACCTTGACCTTTGGATCATTTGGACCAAGGTATTAAATATTTGACCTTGACCTCTACACACACTTAAGAATTCAAAAAGTTTTCTTTTGAGATCAAACAAGCTGATCTTTACACTGCAAAAAAAATGCACATGAAAAAAACAAGAAAATGAAAAGCAAAAGAGTAAAAAAGACTTACATCGAGTAAAATGATCTGAAATTTGACTTGGTATAACAGCTTGAAACAAGCAAATGAATCTGTCACTCTTAATTCTAAGATAGTTCATTTATCTTGTATGAAAAAGATTTATTGTGTATTTTCAAGTTTTTTTTTGGCTTGTCGAGGATTAATTTTTTTGCAGTGTACTGGTTTTTAGCATGTTGTGGTTTGGTGCCGGACCGACTGCAATTGAGCAAAGGAAGAATTGCCACCGACTGAGGACTCATCATCTTCCTCCGACGTTCCTCGTCTTCCCTGCGGGTCACGTCGATTTGGTCATTGTAAGCTGAACACGAACAGCCTGAAGTCCGACTTATTAAGACGACTGTCCGGTCCAAATTGACATTGTCAAATTGACCGTATTTGTCCTCTTGGCAGACCACAGCTGGATTTTTTGCCGTCTGAAATTGTCAGAAAGTCAAATCTGAATCACAATTTATTAAACGAGGTTTTCAGTTCACCTTTTAGTTAGGGATTATAGGGACGGGTAATATTTTTAGGAAGTATTTTAAATTTGTCGTCATTTTTATGAAAATCAATATTATTTTGTTTAAATACAAAACGTTCTCCAACATTTAAATACAACTTCAATAATATATATATATTATTATTTTTTTTAATATTCTGAATATACAACTTTTACCATTTAATTTCAAATGAATAATTTTGAAATTGTGACATATAGATAAGCCAGCAAGTGGTTTACAAAAGTAAAGAGAGAGCACAAATTAATCCAGTTGCTTTTTTTTATTATTAAAAAAAATCTGAAATGGTCGAAATCAATACAGAACATAATGTATGTCTATTTAACATTGTGCAAATTTTAATCCTCAGTTTTTCCTCCATATGTTATTTTGTTACATTTTTATATTTTACATATACTCGTTTTGCAATGGTAAAAACTTGTTTTTATACGGTATACCTATAATATTTAAAAAATCGGCCTTGTTTTTATGTTTGTGTGGGTCAATTTTCAACACGCTTAACACTGCAAATTTCAATCATCAGTTCTTCCTGCAATATTGTTACATTTTTACGTATTACATACATACACACTCTTTTTGCAGTTACTGTATACCTATAAAAATATTTAATAAATTGGCCTTGTTTTTATGCTTGTGTGGGTATCTTAGACCAACACAGACTGGCATTTAATAAGGATTTGAGCCTAATAATTGTCGTTTAAACTCTCGGTTAGTCAGGACGCAGACAGACTGACACGTCAGATGATTGGAACAGCGGGATGAATCCTCGGCGATGGAGACGATAAAGGAGTGTGTGTGATGTGGATGAGCTCAGCCGCTGGAGGAAGAGCAGCTTCCCGTAACTATGGCAACAAATGCCCGTCCAATCATTAAGCCCCTTCTATAGTTGCCGGGGAGACATTCTCTCACTGATCAAGACAATGGAGATAAAGATAAAGAATTACCTGCTTCTCTTCCGCGCTAGAGTAAAAGAGCTTTAAGTTTGTGTAGTCTGTAGTTTGGAGACTTTATTCATTTATTATCAAAAACCATCCCGCGGTTTATTATCTAGTGTTTTATTGGACTGGTTTGGGGAAAGGCAGAGTGCTCAGCTTCTCTTGGCATCGGAGGCTGGATGCGGTCCAGCAACATTAGGCCTTTTCCTCAGCGGTTAGTGGGTTAATTAAAGCAGCGGAGGAACAGTCTTATAGAGAACGACAGACGGACCTGTTGGAAACACGGCGCTGGCAGAGACCGAGATGAGAAGCAGGATTCAGAGAGATGGATGGATGGATGGATGGATGGGCAGATACTGTAGGTATATGAACCCACAGACTGACGGGTAAACAGAGAGCTAGATGAATGGATGGACGGATGGATTGAGAGAGGGATAGATGAAGATATGTAGTTTGGTAATGAATCAGTGGATGAGACTGAAAGATAGGTGGATGGAAGATGATTAATAAAGACAGACAGACCATTTTGGAAAGAGTTATAAAGAACAGACAGACAGACAGGATAGATAGATAGATGGATGGATGGATGGATGGATGGATGGATGGATGGATGGATGGATAGATGGATCAATGGATGGATAGACAGACAGACAGACAAACAAACAGACAGATAGATAAATGGATGGATGGATAAACAGATAGATAGATAGATAGATAGATAGATAGATAGATAGATAGATAGATAGATAGATAGATAGATAGATAGATAGATAGATAGATAGATAGATAGATAGATAGATGAACAGTGAGACAGACAGAAATGGATGGATGGATGAACAGATAGATATATAGATGGATGGATGGATAGATAGATAGATAGATAGATAGATAGATAGATAGATAGATAGATAGATGAACAGTCAGACAGACAGAAATGGACGGATGGATGAACAGATAGACAGACAGGTATCTATCTGGCAGAGCAGCACAAACACAATCCCCTGTGTTGCTGTTCTCTCTCTCTCTCTCTCTCTCTCTGTCTCTGTCTCTCTCTCTCTCTCTTCACCGGCTCCACAGTAGAGCATGTGTTTACCCCGTGTGGGACCCTCGGGGGACTAATTGCTCCTTTTCATCTCAGCAGACACTCGCTCATCTCTCATTCCATCTAAACAGCACCTTGATTACGCTCGAGAAGTTCCCCATTAAGGCTAATGTGGCGTCTGTCTGTGTCAGGTAGACGGATCAGTGCTCAACGTCTCGGCGAATCACACCTTACGCTTCCGTTTGGACACACAACAGGCCGATTGATTTTGCCGCAAAACGCAAAAAAGTTCAGGACGGAGGTGCAGGTTTGCCGGGTTTTCAGGATTAGTAGGGAGCTAATTGTTGGGACAAATAGAGGTTTTCTTCTTCTTCTTCTTCTAAATTGTGTTGAATAATAGTGATTAATAGTTGTGATCAATTGTCATCTCTGAAATGTTTTAGTGTTGTGTGTGTTCATCTTCATTCTGAGCACACATCCTGGTCAAATCAGGATTTAAAAAAAACATTTAAAAAAATTACACAATTTTAAATTAACAATTAAAAATTAACAATTTTAAAACAGATTTTATTAAAACTAGTTTAAAATCCGGCAAACTCACCACATTTGTTTGGGCAGAGAAAGGCGTGGCCCTTCTATCAGCCATCTTAAAGTCTTGGTTTAAGTCTTTCTTCATTTTCTTGTGTTTTCGCAGATGTGTGTATAGTGTATTGATTTGGCTAATTCTAATTTATTCCTGATTTATTTAGATTCGGGCTATTTTGCCTTGTGTTAATGTTGTTAATGTTAAAAGTGTACTTTTTTCTGTTGCCCCTCCGGATCAAAGTGGGTTGGCCCAATCAGTTTAGGCGGGAAAACTGGCCTATAAAAGCCAGTCTGCTTTGAGGAGATTTCTTTCTATTTTTAATTTTTATTTCAGCTCTGGGCGCGTTTACGACAATAATAAGGATGCTTAAACAAAACAAGTCTTGACAAATACATTTACAGCACAAAAAAAGTTCCAGCAGGGAACTATGGGTAATTTAATGTGGACTCGTCCTGCGAGGAGATGCTTAAATCCAGAAGATTGTAGCAGTGTCTAATGATTCACACACACATACACACACACACACACACACACACACACACACACACAATTTAATTGCCAGCCTTATCTGTTTACCTGTGTAAAACATTATCTCCTGCTATCGATTTAATTGCTTCTTAATGTTGTGTGCAAATATCTACAGTTGAGGACAGAGTTATTACCCAACCTATAAAAATAGTCATTGTTTTAAAAGTATTTCAAAAGTCCCAAGCTGAGCAAATAAACGTTAGAAGACTGAAACTACATTTCCAATTTAGTTAGAAATTTGATATACCGTATCTATGCGAATATAAGCACACCCCTGATTTTTCAGGCACATCATAAAAATTCCCAAAAAAATGTGTTTTAACATTTCTGGTTGAATTGCATTCATTTTCTCTTAAAATACAATGTTTTATTTTTTTAACAAGCCTAACGTGTGACTCATATCATTTTGATATAGTTTTACTTGAATTATTGCTTAAAAAAAAGTTGATTTTAGTGATTCGAACTCCCACTCCCAGAATTCTCAACCATTGGAAAAGTCTTTGCCTTTTTCCTATTATTTGAAATGCGGGAAAATGCATCGCTTATATTTACGTGCACATTTGAAATATGCGACTAAAAGCACGGCCAAAGTTTTCGAGCATTTTATTTTTATTTTTTTTCTGCCTTTATTAGAAAGTTCATATTAGGGAGATTGTCTGCGTCCTATAAAATATTTTTTTTTCCTTCTCAATCCGGACGTGAAGAGGAAAATTCTCAATTTTCAGAAGTAGTTGCACTGAAACGTCCGACGAATTAGAACTTTTCCGGCTGGGAGACGCACCGGCTTTTCATTGGAGTTCTCCAGAGTTTCCCTCGTGATTAGTTGCAGTGATTGTGATGTTTTTGGGGCTGAAGCCTCGTGTCTCGGACAGTGTGTTGTGCGGGACCCTGCTGTCTCTGGGGCAACAGCGGAAGGTTTAGGTTTCCTATGGCAACCGTGAAAGGGGACGTCCCTCCCCATCATCCCTCAGCCAATCAGCTGCTGGTTCCAGGAGCTTTTATGCCCGCACAAGCGCTCTTCACTAATTACCCGCCGCTCCATTTATCAGTCATTTAGGTTTTTCTTGATCAATCAGAGAAGCATCGGCTTAAAAGCTGCCGTGGTGCTTCCTTAGAGTGCTTCTGTTTGTAGAAGACAGTTCTTGTTTTTTATGTTAATATTCTGCCGGTGATAGATTAGAGAAAGAAAGAAAGAAAGAAAGAAAGAAAGAAAGAAAGAAAGAAAGAAAGAAAGAAAGAAAGAAAGAAAGAAAGAAAGAAAGAAAGAGGGGAGTGGGAAGAGAGGGAGAGAGATACAAAGAAAGTAAGAGAAAGTTAGAGAAAGAGATAGAGAGAGAGACAGAGAAAGGGAGAGAGAGTTAGAGCGAGAGAGAAAGATAGAGATAGAGAGAGAGAGAGAGAGAGAGACAGATAGGGAGAAAAAGAGAGTGAGAGAGAGACAGGCACGGAGAGATAGAGAGAAAGAGAGAGAGGGAGACAGAGTTCGAGGGTAGAGAGAGATGAAGAAAGTGAGAGAGTTAGAGAGACGAAGAAAGTGAGGGAGAGCGAGAGAGAGACGAAGAAAGTGAGGGTGAGAGAAAGAAAGAACGAAAGAAAGAGAGAGCGGAGAGATGGAGAGAGAGTTAGAGAGACAAAGAAAGTAAGAGAATGTTAGGGAGAGAGAGAGAGAGAGATAAAGTGAGAGAGTTAGAGCAAGAGAGAAAGATAGATAGAGAGAGAGATAGGGAGAGAGAGAGACAGGGAGAGAAAGAGAGCGAGAGAGAGACAGACACGGAGAGATAGAGAGAAAGAGAGAGAGGGAGACAGAGAGAGAGGGTAGAGAGACATGAACAAAAGTGAGAGAGTTAGAGAGACGAAGAAAGTGAGGGAGAGCGAGAGAGAGACAAAGAAAGTGAGGGTGAGGGAAAGATATAGGAAGTGAGAGAGAAAGAGAGATACGGATAGAGAAAGTGAGAGAGAGTTAGAGATGAAGAAAGAGTGAAAGAAAGGGACAGACAGGGAGAAAGAGAGAGAGACGTATAGACAAAGTGAAACAGCAATAGAAAGAGATGAAGAAATTGACAGAAAGAGAAAAAGTCACAGAGTTGGGAAGAAAGAGCAGAGACGAATAGAGAAAGCGAGAAATAGTTGGAGAGAGAGAGAGAGAGAGAGAACGTGAGAAATAGTTGGAGAGAGAGAGAGAGAGAGAGAGAGAGAGAGAGAGAGAGAGAGAGAGAGAGAGAGAGAGAGAGATGTACACTTTCTAGAGTGCCACTTTCATGTTGTTTCCTTCTAGAAGAGTCTTGGCGAGCTTCATCGTCCTCATCCTTCCAGTGGAGATGGATTATGGGTCTTTGGTCCGAGACACAGTTAAGCAGTTAAACTCGAGGTCTCGCTCGTGCTGTCTGACTCTCTGAGCTCGTGCCTTCACACAACCTTCCTTCACTTCTGCTCGTCTTCTAGCGATGCCTGTGGTTCTGTCTCGTCCTTATCTTTCAACAACCCGACCCTTCAATTATAGTTACACTAGATAAACCTAGTGTTAACTCTGAAGAGAGAGCGAGAGAGAGAGAAAGAGAGAGACAGAAAGACTGACAAACAGGGAGACGCAGAGAGAGCGAGACAGTGAGAGAGAGAGAGAAAGAGAGACAGATAAAGAGAGTGAGAGAGAGAGAGAGAGAGAGAGAGAGAGAAACAACAACACACACACACACAAAGAGACGAATAAGTGAGATAGAGAGTTAGAGAGAAAGAGTGACAATAGAGAAAAGTGAGAGAGAGTTGAGAGAGACATAATGAAAAATGAGGGGAGAATAGAAGGAGAAAGAGTGAGAGACGAATAGAGAAAGTGAGAGAGAGTTATAGAGAGACAGAGAAGTTATAGAGAGTTATTTATATATCTATGTTATATATGTTCCCCATGAAAAGTCGCACTTTATCTTCTAAGAGCAAGGATAGACTGTCGAGGAAAGTTCTCCATTTCTGGCCATTTTAGCGTTTTGATTGACTCCACAAATGTGAGCTCCAATTCTCAAGCGCAAGCTGAAAGAAGGTCAGTTTTTCTAGCTTCTTTAACCAGCTAAACAGTTTCCAGCAGCGCTGACATGATCAAACAAGACTTTCACCCATCATCCCATTATCCTTCTGACACCATTAGCAAACACATTGTAGCATTAAAACACTGGAGAGACAGTTGCTGGAAATGTTCTAGACACTGATGTAGATATTACACCACAAAGCAGACATTTACTGCTAGAATAGTTAGTTACCACATTAGCTATGTAGAGTGTGTGTTTCTGATTCGTTTAATGTTGTTTTAATGGACAATAACAGTGCTTTTCTTTCAACACATAGTGTATGTTGGTGGAGCTTTAATCCAAAGTGACAAAGCGGCAGAACGAGCAGATCGGATTCAGTGTCTGGCTCAAAGAAAGTTCCATTGTGGTACCAACTGGTTCTGGATTCAGGCCTGCAACCTGTGTGAGACAAGAGAGAGAGTAAGAGAGAGATATAGAGACGGAGTAAGTGAGAGAGAGTTAGAGATAGACAGACAGACAGGTGGAGAGAGAACGAGGTAGAGTGAGAGAAAAAGAAAATAAATAAATTAAAAAAAACAATATATATATATACGATTTTTTCCGTTTGGATTTCTGGCACAAGTTTGAAATGGGTAGCGGCCCTTATTCTGATTGGCTGGTGTTATTTTTGATATTTTGACGTTGGATATTTATGGAACTAATTTATTAGTTTTATTTATTACTATTTATTACTATTTTTTTTTCTACTTTTAGTACTTTTCTACTATTTTTTCATTTACTATTATATTTTTTTTTTCCCCAAGCCATCACTACCTTAAACGGCCATATGCACTAACATCAGGAAGTGCATATAGAATAACCCCCTGCTCAACCAAAATGTATAAAATGTATATAATCCATATAGTTTATATAATCCATATATATATATATATATCCACAAATTCTCTCCACTGCTGTAAAGCTCTGTGTTCTGTGACTGTAATACATTGCACTATTGTAAATTTTGAATAGATGTATTAATGCGCGTTGCACTGGATAGGAAGTCGCTATAATTTCACTGTACATTTATATGACTCACGTCGTATATGTGCACTGTGACAATAAAGGCTATTCTATTCTAAAGATTAAAGTACTGAGGTTAATTCTGGAAAAAATCATTTCCATACAAAGTGTTTGTAGAAGTCACCTTTTTTTTTTTCCTAAAAATGAAATGAACGCTCAACTTTCTCGCCGTGATGGAACGTTTTCGGTGGCACTTTCCCGCTCTTCTCACCCTCTTGTTCTCCTCGTGCTGGTCTTCTCAGTGTGCGGCTGTGATCTGGCTCGCTCGGGCTTTTTCCAGAAGAGTGGCGAGTACATCTGCACCACAGACTACCAGCGGCTGTACGGCACTAAGTGTGACAGCTGTGGGCTCTTCATCTCAGGGGAGGTGGTCTCAGCGCTGGGCCGCACCTACCACCCGCACTGCTTCGTCTGCAGTGTGTGCAGGTACTGTGTGTGTGTGTGTGTGTGTGTGTGTGTGTGTGTGTGTGTGTGTGTGTGAGGGAGCAAAAAACCGCCAAAATCAGAAGTAAAATGACCAAGGATATAAATGTACTTGTAAATAAGCACATAAATACATGTATAGTTACATAGTACACAATAATGATAAAGATACACAATAAATGTAATTATATGTAAGTGAATACAGGAATACATACGTTCCAAATAAGTGTATAAATAACTGTCTCTCTCTCTCTTTCTCTCTTCTTTCTTACTTTCTTTCTTTCTCCTTCTGTCTATCTGTCCACCTGTCTCTCTCTATCTATCTATCTATCTATCTATCTATCTATCTATCTATCTATCTATCTATCTATCTACCTACCTACCTACCTATCCATCCATCCATCCATCCATCCATCCATCC